>JAODAL010004538.1:0-152500 GCA_025379985.1 Phyllomedusa bahiana | reverse complement strand
CAGGTGTCTACAGCAGGGCCTGCAAATCCCCTTGAGACTGGACCCGCTAAAAGAACCAGAGCTGGAGTTTAACCGACGTGGGGGTGTTTTTTTTTTGCCCCTAAGGCCAGTACGTTTTTTTCCTTTTTGGGGCACCTTTCTGGCAATAAACGCCTTTTAAAAAGGGAAGTCGCAGACGGTTTTTTCTCTTACCCCTTTGAGCTGTTCCCACAAGGTGGAGTGCGAATGGCATAAACCTTGCCGGGGTTTAAGGCGCGCACAGGCCCAAGCTTACTGCATGGAGGGCCATCAAGCACCTGGGCAGGCAAATCTGCACAGCAAAGGCTACAGTCAGCAGCAGACAGCTCCATGGAACCCTGAAGGCCCAGCAACAGGCCTCAGAGCAAGCAGCAGCGAACAGGAAGCCACGCGCACAGCAGAGGATCCTTAGTAAAACCCCATGCAGGCTCAGCAGCGCAATCAGCTACTAATGCAGCAGGCCGTTTTGACGGGGGGGGGGGATAGTGGGGGAAAACGCCATCCGAAACCCCGTGTGGCGGCCATCGGGCCAGGGGGCCCGTACAGGAGGCCCCAAAGATGCCCCTTGGGACACGTTAAGCTTTTCTCACCGTTTTTTAAAACCTTTGCAGCCCGGGGGACTCCCCACCGGAGCAGTGGGCTGGGGTTCTCCCCCCCTATTTAGGGGGACCCCAAAAAGGGGCGTTTATGACCTTGCCTTGCAGATGTAAAGAATCCCCCAATTTAAAAAAGCCGGACCCTGGCTCGCCTGGCGTTACGCTAGGGGTGCGGGCCCAAGGGACATCTTTGGGGCGTACAGTGTGGGGAAAACCCGAGATCTCAGCTGTTGACCTTTACATCGGCCCAAAAAAGGGTTTTTGCAGCCGGGGGTTGCTCCCCCGCGCAAATGGTGGGGGGTGGCATGGACCGGTTTCTCACCCCCTCCCCCCCCCCCCTTTCAGTTGGGTGGCGCGGGGGACCCCCCCAAAAGCAACGATTGGTGGGACTGGGAAAGGTTCCACGCCATGGAAAAATCCCGGGGGGGCAAGAGACCCTGAGATACCCATCTGGGAGCCCGGGGAGGTGGACCCTGGGAAGATGAGACCCAAAACCACCGAGGGGGAGCGGCCAAGCCAGGGGCAGGTGACCCCCCCCGAGGAGGTCCCCGGGATATCATTGCTGGGATGTCGGCCCCGGCACATGGTAGCCCATGCCCCCCTCACCCCCGAGCCCAGGGATGCGGCCGGCGCCGGTCCCCTTTTGGCAACCTGTTTGCAGCGCGTACCCAAAAGGGGGGGGAACCCCAATTGTCCCCCCGATTTTGAATGGAACCCGGGTTCGGGGACTTTTGGCTCAGGGACCTAGTCACCCTCATTGCAGCCACTCTGCCCCCCATAATGGCCCCGGGGAAAAACCCTGGGGGTTACATGTATTCATGGGGAACCAAGGTGTCCCCAGGGGCCCAGGTTAATCGGGAGGGAAAGGGGGTTCCCCTTGTCTCAAAGTTTTTGGGGTGGTAAAAAATTTGTGATGAGGTCTTTGTGGCCGTGATTCCCCTTGGTTCGGGATCGGGGGGGGAAAAAGGATTCCCAGTCATCCGGGGGAACCCGGGAGGTGACCCCGATTTCCGCTACCGTCTGGTAGGGGCAAGGGGAAGGCTCACTGGAGGAAAGGGTTTCCCCCCATTTAATGTGCTAGGGAAATTTTTTGGGTACAGCTCACTCCGGGATTGCCCTTTTGAAAGGGCCAGGGGGGCTGACAGTCCTCAATGGGGTACCCCGGGAAAAGGGGGCCAAAACCGGTTCCCACACTTTCCCTTAAATCGGCTACTAACCGGGTGACCAAAATAAGGGACAGGTGGGGAACTTTACAGTCCGGGGCCAAAAGGGGATGGCAGGGACTTGGCCCCACTCCCTGTGTTAGGTTTTCACCTAGGGGTTCCAAGACCCTGGAGAGAGCCTTCAACGTTTTTTATTGGGCCGGTGCCCCCGGAGATCGGGGGATTTTCTCCCAATCCTGTCCTGTGGGGCCAGGTGATTTCCCCCAGTAGCCCCTTCCCCGTGCCCCTTGTCCCCCTACCAATTATTGAGGTCCCCTTTGACATGATAGCAATGGTCTGGGGGGGCCCTTTGGGTAAAATCAGGGGGGGCACCAAAAATTTTTGGTCATTTGGATTTGCCCCCGATCCCCGGGAAGCCATCCCTCTACGAAAGTTTTCACTAAGGTGATAGAAGGGAGCTGTTCTTGTTTTCCCCGAACGGGATTCCCCAAAAAGATCTTAACGATCAAGGAACCCCTTCATGCCAAAAATGATGATGAACGTGCAAGGGGTTTTAAAAGTCACCCGTTACCACTCGGCTAACCCTCGACGGCCGGCCTGGGGGAAATTTAATAAGACCTTGAAGTCCATGCTAAAAAAAGGGAGAAGGGATGGACGGGATTGGGGCTGCTATTTACCTTTTTGTTTTTTTTTCGATTTGGGAAAGGCCCCAATTTTCTACAGGGTTCTCACCGTTTGAACTTTTGTAGGCAGGGGACCCTAGGGGGCTGTTGGATGTGGCGAGGGAAACCGGGAGAGTGAGGTGACCCCCCATAAGAGTGTGGTGGAAAGTAGCCCGATGCAGGAAAGAATGGCCCGGGGGATGCCTATTGTAAAGGAACCTTTTTGCAGGACAGGACGCCCATCCGGGTAATAATAGTCTCCCAGCCAAGCAGTTTAATCCAGGGGACCGGGTGTTGTGTTTTTAACCCCACTGGTTGAGAGAAGTTCTTGGGCCCGTGGCAGTGGCCCTACGAGATCGTTGAAAAGGGGGAGAGGTTTAAATTTTAGGGTGCATCAGCCAGGAAGGAGAAAACCCTATCAGGTGTACCATTCAACCTGCAAAAAAACCCGGAAGAAAGGGGCCCCCCGGGCTCCTTTTCCTTACCCCGGTCAACCCCCGTCTGAAGTGGGGGAGTGAGGGTGTCAGAGACCCGTCCCCCCCCCGAAGCAAGAATGCAGGGGGTTGCTCCAAAAGAAAGAAAGATCTTCATGGACCCCGGGGCCTTTTCTAATTTTGAAAAACCCTGAAATCCCCACGACCCCCCGGGCCCAGTGAACTAAGGGCCCTATAGGGGTTTTTCCTGAAGCCCCAAAAAGGGTTTTGGCAAGGGAGGGTTTAACGGATGTTAGAACTGGGAGTAATTGAGGGTCCAAAAATGGATGGTCTACCCTTTTCTAGTGCCCAAAACCAAATGGTGAGGGAGATTCTGCCCCAAGCTATCGTCGCTTAAAAGAGGTATCTAAGGTGGGTGGGCCCACCCATGCCAGGTAGATGAGTTGATTGAGCTTGGGACCACTAGATACATCACCACCTTAGACCTCACAAAGGTACTGGCAGATCCCATTGGCGAAAGAGGGTAGGGGAAAACTGCTTTTCCCCACCCGACAGGCCTTTCAATATGTCCCGGATGCCATTTTGGGTTTCGGGGACCCCGCCCCTTTCCAAGTTTTCTACAATCCTCATAAAAATATGCCGTGCCTACTTAGATGACTCGTCATTTTTAGCCCTGACGGGGGGAGTCTCTAAGGGAAAATCCGGGTTTTTGGATGCCCTTGGGGGGAAACGCTGGGGTTTTAAAATTAACCCCAAGTAAATGTGCCCGGGGAAAAGGAGACGAATAAAACTTCTAATTTCGAAGGGGGAAGATTAAAACCCCAGATGAATAAGATTGGGCTATCCAGAAATGGCCCCCCCCCCTCTCCAAAAACAGGGCCGGGCATTTCTTGGCATAGTCGTATTATGGGGGGTTTTTCCCGAGGGTTTGCCGGTTAGCCGTCCCTTTTACAAGTTGAGAAGGGGAAAAAATCTGCCCCGATTAAGTGGTCTCCCCCAAGCAGAGGGGGCTTTTTAGGAGCTGAAAAAAGGCTCTTCCGACAACCCTGTTTGAGCCCGGACTTCTCCCCGGGGTTCGTGGTCCCCGACGGCGGTCAGATGTGGGGCTGGGGGCATTTTTTTCCCGGGATAAAGGGGAGGGGCACCCAGTAATGTACCTCAGTGGAAACTTCCCCAGCGGAAAAAAATTATGCCATTTTGGAAAAAAAAAGGGGTTTTTCCCTAAAGTGGGCATAACCCCCCTTCAGTACTACCCGCTAGGTGGGAAATTAAGCTGGTGTCCGACCATGCCCACTAAAATGGATGGGGAGAAAAAGGGGAACAATTTTTCGGTCACCGCTGGTTTCTGGGAAACAAGATTTCTTGTTTTTTGAGGCAAAGGGCCGGGGAAGTTACAGGGGAAATGCGGATGCCTTGTCAAGGGTTATGTTTGGTGGGGAAGTTGCCCCAAAACCCCCTTTTTTGGCGAGGGGGGGGGGTATGTAATAAAAACCCCAAGGGGCCCTAGTGGAGGGCGATAGTCTCACCCAATGTTGGTCTCGGGGTGGGAAAAAGCCAATATCTTTCACGGCGTAGGCCACTGACACACGTTTCAAAAACGTTTAGTAAACTGCTTGGGTTAATCGGGTAGGCTTTTACGGAGTAGCCAAAAGAGCGGGGTGGGTTGGCTACTCCAATGTCCCGGTCCAGGCCTGGTTTGTTTTCAGACCGGTATATTAATACCTGGCAAGTTCAGGTGAGCAAGGGGTGTGTTGTCAGAGGAGTTGACAGTGTGAGAGTCAGACAGAGGGTCTTACATGCAGGCTGCTGCAAATCCCCTTGAGACTGGATCCTGCTAAAAGAACCAGTAGACTGTGAGTTTACACACGGACAGTGTGCTGTTTTGTTTTGCGCTGGAAGGCAGCTACGTTGTTTTCCTTTTGTGTGCACCTTTCTGGCAATAAACGACATTATTAATAGGAAGTCGCAGACTGTGTTTTCTCTGTACCACCTTTGAGCTGATTCCCTACTATATATATAGTATATATACTATTAAATTTATCTATAGATATATAGTTATATATATATATATACTTATAGTATACTATATATACTCACACATTTGAAATACCAGAAGTTGACATGCTCTATATAAAAAGACACATAGCTGTTTTTCTCACTATATGACATGGATTGAATAAACTACCCGTTTAGGTCATTAGGATCACCAAAATATTTCATATTTGCCAATGCCTGAATAATGAAGAGAGAAGAATTTTTTTATGGCATTTTTATGGTATGGGAGAAGACACAGTATGAGGAGAGGACACAGTATGGCAGTGTTTCACAACTCCAGACCTCATGACCCACCAACAGGTCATGTTTTCAGGATCTCCCACAAAATGCACTGACAATAATGATATTACCTGTGCAATGCTGAGGAAATCCTGAAAACTTGACCTGTTGTTGGGTCTTGAGGACTGGAGTTGAGAAACACTGCAGTATGGGGTGAGGACACAGTACGGGGAGAAGAGAGTATGGGGAGAGGACATAGTACTGGTGAGGACTAGTGATTGAGCAATTTTGTCAACTATCGTTATCGAGTCAGAGATTGTCGATAAACAGATTATCGCGAGGACAAAGTTAAAGTCTATGGCAGAGGAACAAACAGCTTCATCTCTTACACCAACAGGGAGGAGATGCTGGAATTACAAATCCACAACAGTAAAAACTGGATACGTGCTTACATCTTAGCAAGAAAAATTAGGTGTTATAAACGTAACGGAAAAAAAGTCACCGACTATTCACTATCCTTGACCTGTACCTCAGCAGACCCTTAAACCTGCATGACCCACAAACTAAAAAGTGCCAGAGGCAGTATTATTTGAACCATCCATTTCAGTTGAACTGGACATTCGTCTATCCCTGTCCTGGAAAGCAGCATGTGACCATAATACTGTCTGACACACAGATTGAAAAAGTTGCCGTAAAAAGGAGTCTTTTGAACTCCATTTTAGTTGAACTGGGACATTGACTATCCCTGTCCTGAGACCCGGCAGCATGACACTTCAAACCGGTATCGTCCCACAGATGAAAAGTGTCCAGAAAAAGGGAGTCTTTGAACACCATTTTAGTTGAATGGACTTTGACTGATCATTGTCCTGAACCGCAGCATGTCCCTTAAATCTGCATGGGATACCCACCAGTATTAAAAAGGTTGCCCGATATAGGAGTCCTGTTGTACCTCGCATTGTTAGTAAACAGGACATTGACTTTCTCCTGTCATGGACCGACTGCATGACCCTTTAATCTGCTCATGTCCACAGTTAATATATGTGCCGGATGATAGTAGTGATTTGATGCAGTATTTTAGGACAATTGACATTGGACTATCATATCTGTAAGTAGCATGACCCCTAAAACCGCAAAGGTGCCGTTATGACATCAGTAGAAAAATTTCACAATAATGAAATAAACTAATATTAAAACATAGCAGTTTTACAATACTGCTGTGGCTTAGATGTACTTTCTAATTCTACTTGGTGACCATTTTGATCCACCGTGACACAAGAATGTGAAGCAAACGAAACAGATGACACTAGAATGTGAAGCAAACGAAATGAGGCCTGTCTGAAAATATTGCATGCTACTGTGAAGTGGGTTGAAGGAAATTACTGATCAAGGCAGGTGAGGCTGTAAACGTGGATCATGCAGGTTTCAGCTAGCAGGTCCAAGAGTTACGTGGTGTGTGCGTGTTGAGAGCAAGGGACTGGTGGTTCGTCATCTATTAACAACCAGTCTTCAGTAGCGCAGGACTGGAGTTCTACGTGGGTGCGTTTGAAGGCCAGGGGCTGGCGTCGTCATCTATTTAAACGGATAAGAAAATGCTGCTTATGACGTAGCAATGAAAACAGTCGTGCGAGTAAGCAGAGCGCGGAAGCGGAAGTGTGGCTAAGACCTTTGACCCTTTGGCCACTGTTGACAATTGTGAAGAACAAATGTCTGTTAGAAAACACATTTTTTATAATAGGACCTGGTAGTATTGCTGTATTCACAGCAGAACAATGCGGGGGGGCGGGTGGCGCGGGTGAGGGGGCTAAGCAGGGGGGGGGGGGGGGCCGGACCCAAAATGTCTGTTAGAAACACATTTAAAAAAATAATAGGATCTGTAGTATAGCTGTATTTCATGCAGCATGCCCAAAAAAAATTATAAAAAATGACTTCTCAGCCATGTTAAAAATGTGAGGGAGACAATGCCCCTTAGAAGCCAACATTCTGTTCCAAGGACCATTGTTTATAGCGCTATATAACTCACCCAAGCACCATGACCCCCAAAAACCATTGGACATGTATGATTAATTTAAAGATGAAGTGAGTAAATGGAATACCGTTTTTCTTGTACGTGTACAATTGGTGGTTTTTTTACAGTCTCTCACCACAAACCAGCAAAATGACTTTTGGGAGAACTGAGACTAAAAATCTGCAGTTAAAGAAATGATCATTTAAAAATACATTTTTTACGAGGAGAAGACCATTTCTGTTTGTAAGAGGGATGATGAAGTAGACCGGCAACTAATCGGTGACCTCGGCAATTGGGGCCACGCATAACCATCATCAGAGATCCACGCATGATTCATCTGTGATGAAAGTTCAAAGATCCACATTATCAGGTGGAATCCAGATACAGGTTGTCTGTAATGACTCCTCCAGCTGTGCTGAAGGTCCGCTCAGATTTAACGCTGGCAGCTGAGCATGACAACACCTCTATGGTGTGGCGAGCGAGCTCGGGCCATTAATAATAATAATCTTTATTTATATAGCGCCAAACATTTTATTTTTTTTAAAAAAAAAAAAGTTTTTTCCCCCCCACATAACCTTTACATAACTTTGCAGGGTAAACGTACAGACAATACACAGTTTAAACAGTACTTACAGATGAGACACATGGTGTGAGGTCCTCTCGTGAGAGGCTTACAATGTCTATTGGGTGTAAGGGTGAACACAAACGTTGAGAAAGTGCTACGTTACAATGGTCCAGCCATGTTTCATAAATTAGGAGTGGTTTACATGAAGAAATGGATGAACCTGCAACCATGACAGTACATCTATATACAGATAAAGTGCCTGTGGAGTGCCATAGTGTAGGGAGTGACAAATGTGTGTGAGTGAGCAGTTAAGATCTGGTAGGCAGATGAGATGATTGTGTTTCAGGGGACCTCTTTAGAAATAAGTATGAGGGTGTGAATGTGCTGATCGACCGTGACTAGATATTCCAGAGAACTGGTGCCGCACGTGTGAAATCTTGGTGACTGGCATGGGTGGGTAGGATGAATTGATGAGGTGTAACTGATTTCCGCAGCAGTGCGGAGAGAGCGGGTCGGGTGGTAGACGAGGTCGAGGAGGTAATGTAGGGTGGTGCAGCTTGTTGGAGCAGCTTTTATGGGTGAGAGTGATGAGTTTTACTGTATTCCTGTTACTGAATGCGGCAACCAGTGCAGTGGACTGACACAGGGTAGAGGCATTAGTATACGGCTGGAAAGAAAGATGAGCCTGATGATGCATTCAGGACAGATTGGAAGAGGGGAGAATGTTGCACCAGAGGGAGACCGATTAGAAAGAAGTTTACAGAGGTCAAGGGATGAGAAAGGAATAAGGGCCACAATGAGAGTTTGAGTGGTTTCCACAGATGAGAGAAAGGATCGGATTCTGGAGTGTTCTTTAGGTATATGTGACAGGAGCGGGCAAGGATTGGATTATATGGGTTGAAGGTAAGATCAGTATTTAGTATAACCCCGAGCAGCGGGCCTGCTGCCTAGGAGTTAATAGTGGTACACACATTACTGAATATAGAAATAGCAGTGGGGTGTTTGGTTACTAGTGGCAGAAAAGACAAGAAGACTTTCAGTTTTAGTTAGGTTTAGTTTCAGATGGAGAGGAGGGACTTTTATGTCACAGGACAGCGGACAACAGTCCCTGGTGTTTTGTAGGAGATTAGGACTGATGTCACGGGAGGGAGGTCTATAATTGGGTGTACATCAGAATAGAGATGGTACTGGAAGCCAAATCATGCTGATGATTTGTCCAAAATCCGGGGCTTCGTAGAATGAAAAGAGGAGAAGGACCTAGAACCGATCTGAGAAACTCCTAACATCAAGAGGTTAGAGAAGAGGAAGTAGATCCGAATAAAGAGACACTAAATGAGCGATCAGACGGGTTAGATGTGAACCTCAAGAGAGAGAGCAGTGCTGAGAGAACGTTGGTGATCAACAGTGTTCAAACGACTGCAGAGGGATCCAAGAGATGCAGAACGAGTGTTACACCTGAGATTTTGCTGTTAGAGATCATTTAAGACTTTAACTAAAGCTCGTTTCCGTTGGAGTGTAGTGTGCAGAAACCGGATTTGTTAGAGGATCGAAGAAGAGAGGTTTGGGGTTAGAGAGTTAGGGGTTAGGCGAGGTTGACCAAGCGTTCCAGCGAGTTTAGAGCTTGAAGGGCAAGATCTATGAGATGGTGCGATATATTAGCAGCGCAGGATGGGTCCAGAGTGACTTTTTTAGTAAAGGGGTTATGATGGCGTGTTTAAAGGAAAGATGGAAAGTTCCCAGTGGAGAGAGAGTTTGTACTGAATTGTCAGTAAGGTGAGGAGGACAGCTGGAGAAAGACTGGACATGGTGGGAGGGAATGAGGTCACTTAGGCAGGTGGTGGGGCGGTGCAGGACAGGTGAAGCCGGACACTTCTTATCTTTGTCGTCTGGCAAGGGGTGAGAAGTAGACTGGGGATTGTGCGGGAGGGGATGGGATGGGTATTACTTGGGGGACTGAGTATATATTTTGCGGATATTTTCAATTTTCTTTTGAAGTGAGCGCCAGGTCTTCAGCACAGAGGTCAGTAAATGGGGTCTCGAGCTTTAGCCTTTAGGTGGGAGTGGAAGGTGTCAAACAGGCGTTTTTGGGCTGTTGTGTAGTGTTGAGATGAAGGAGGTTTAAAATTACTCGTTGTTTAAGTGTTGTGAAGGGGAAGTGTGATAAGGCTTCTGAGCATGAATTTGTAGTGGAGAAAGTCTGCAGGTAGCTTCGGACTTTCTCCACAGATGCTCAGCACACCTGGAACATCGCTGCATGCAGAGTGGCAAGAGTCTGAGGCATGTGCTAGGCTGCGGGTGGTCTGTCTTGGTGGTTGCGGTGTGTGAGTGGTGCCAAACATTGTCCAGGGTGGTCTGTGAAGAGTTTCATCGTGTAATGTTTGCAGCCAGGTCAGGGAGGAGAGGGAGGAGATTGGGGGAAGTGTGAGGTCTGTATGGTGTCTGGTGAGTTGCTGTGTATTAATGGGAGCGGATATTTGGAATGTGTGATGGGCAGGTTTGGTCCAGAGAAGCTGAGAATTAGTGATAATGAGGAGATAAGGTTTGTGGTCAGAAAGAGCTATTAAGGAGAATTGGTGAAGTTATGATATTGAGGAAAGATGACAGAAGACCAGATAAGAGAGTTCTCATCCTTGAGGGTGGGTGAGTCAGTAAACTGTGAGAGGCCAAGAGAAGAGGTTAGTGAAAGAAAACTGAGAGGCAGAAGGGAGACAAGGGGTCATACAATTGATGTTTGTTGAAATCTACCATGATGAGAGTGGGCTATTTCAGTAGAGAGGAAGTGAGGAGCCAGGCAGCAAAATGATCAGAAAACTGGCTGGGTGAGCCGGTGGGTCTGTACAGAAAGCAACTCTTGACAGGGGGAAAAATTGGCGAAAGAGTCTGAGGGTGTGGAACCTCAAAAGGAAGGGGAAAAGTGAGGGAGGGAAGACCTGGTAAGTGCTAAGTGTGGAGAGAGAAGTATGCCAACTCCGTCCCACCCGGCCTGTTCTCAGTTTGGGGGTGAGGGTGAAGTGTAGGCCGCCATGGATGATAGCGGCACAGGAAGCGGTGTTCAGATTTGCTGGGAGCGATGTTTCTGTGAGGGCCAGGCAGGTTGACGGGAGTTAGAGAGAAACAGGTCATGAACAGCAGTGAGTTTGTTGCAGATGGATCGGGTGTTCCATAGAGCACATTTAAAAAGGGGGCAGGAAAAGACGTACAGTGAATAGAAAACAGGTTAGCAGGGTTTCTATTGAAGGAGGAGGTGGGATGAGCAGTAAAGGAGGGTGGGCCGAGGTTAGGAGAGAATTCCCCTACAGCAAGAAGCAGGAGAATGAAAAGAGACAGCAGATGGTTCAGTGATGAATTTGAAATGTTTATATGAATTGCTGCCACACCAGTGTGCATTTGTTTTTTCAAACAAAGTTTTTTCATGTGCAAAACCAATTGTTGTTTTTGATTATATGTAGGGAGGAGTGGTAGTCTCCATTTTGGTGTTTGCATCCCACCCACTTCCCCAGGTTTTAAATCATGCAGTGTTCTTTTGAAGCAGGTATCTTCGTCCTTAAAGTATGCAGGTCTGAACAGAACCCAATAGAGGTAACAATAGCGTAGGACCCACCTGCACTTGAGGTCCCCTTGATGTTTGGGGAGGTGGCTTAAGCATTTTTGGCCAAAAGTGTGAACTGAGAACCTCAATTTTTTCATGTATCCTAGTTAGCAGTAATGCTTTTTCCAAATTTCCTATGTCCCATTTGACGGTTTCCTTAGTCCATAATGTGCCACTGTTTTTTGAATTTGAAATCTCAGTGATGAATATGAGCGGCGTTTGTGCAGTAATATGTAAGCTGGAGGTTTGGAGTGGTTGAAAAGTGAAAATAGCGTGTGGGGTGAAAACATAGGTAAGGGAAGAAGAGAGGAGCTGATATGGATAAATTGTCTGCGGGCAAGACAGGAGGCAGATGGCTGCAAGGTAGATAGTAATAGTGAGCATGGGGATTAAGGAGTTTGTAAAGAAGTGCAGCTACTCACAAAAAGGCGAGCCTCCTAGCTCCCTTATGCTCCCTTCTGTCTCATTTCTGCTTGTGATGTCACTTGTAAATAGTCACTTAGAAATATGGCACATGTAATATGGCCCTCAGACCTCGGTCCACAGACCTTAGCTCTGCAACTTATACTAAGCTATGAGGAGTTCAATTAGAGCATTAGGGCATTCAGGTGTCGTAAATGGGTGCAGCTACAAATGGCTCTGCACAAGGCAGACACTTCAAGGGGAATATCTGGGATTGCTGGCTACACAAATATAATGCTGTGGATTTGCTGGGAATTGCTGTTCACCAGAAAAGACGTACCATTTAAACAAGATAGGGACAGTTATACATATAATGCTGTGGATTTGCTGGGAATTGCTGTTGATCCATTTTGGATACCCAGAAGATGATTGGGTCCAGAACATATCCAAAAACATCGGTGTTGAGACGCAGATAGTCGTGCACCATGATCTTAAGCCGGTCTCTGTGTGTCGTATGTGTGCCCTGCATTACATGTGTTGGTGAAGTGGTAAATAAGAATTGCCAGAGGTCACCCATTAGGTTTCTGCTACAAAGCTTGCTGCTGCTGCTGCCACTATGGCTACTTGGCACTTTACTGCTGTCACATTGCTGACGTTGTTCCACCGTGACATTTGAAGAACGTGAAGCAGATGCAACAGATGTCTCCAGTTGATCAATCAGCACAGTCTCCAATTCCTGCATTTTACTCTCTATTTGGGTGGGTGGAAGGAAAGTGCTGAGTTTCGCTTTGTAACGGGGATCAAGGAGGGTGGCCACTCAGTAACTTTTGTTCATTTTGATGGCCTAAAGCGTGGATATGTTGGAGGGAAAAGGAGCATCCAAGCACTCAATGTGAGAGATGGAGCCTTGATTTCCCAAGCCTCTGGGGCGAGGGGCACTAGCAAATTGATCTTCCTCATCTTCCTACACCGCCTCAAATCCGTGCCAACCTCTTTCCAAGGCAGGGACATCGGTAACGTCGGTGTCCAGAAACACCTCATCCACCTCCTCCGCTTTCTCCGCCTCAGCTTCAACACAGCCCTGACTTGCCTCAGATGCTGTACCCTGAGAGCTGAGGCGCCGCCTTGCACCAGCACTGGAAACCTAACCACCCCTAATAAGACCGTAAATTGTGAAAAACTTTCGGCTTCTGGATTTGAGGGAGAGATGTGTCTGCATCTTGTCCATCCCTTCTCCGTCGCTGGTGGGACCTGCGTTTCAGAGTGCCAACACTGACCAGAACTAAATCACCACAATTCTCATCTGCAAAGCTTTGTCCCGCACTGCCCATTTTGGGGGTTTCTTCAAAATCGCAAGGATGGGCAGAATTTTTCCACCTCCTCCACTCTCGATGGCTCAACACCCCGACCGCCCCGCTGATTGTCGGGCCATTGTCACTTTGTACGCGTAATGGATTGGTTGCTGCCAAAAAAATTGCTGGAGCAGTGAAGGGGGAATTCCAGCAGGCCACTTCAACAATGAGACTTTTGAGGGGGACCGAGCATGCTGTAACCAGCCAGCTGGGTAACAGGTGCAAAACGGGGGAAGTGTGAGCTCAGACCTCGAGCCTTCCTCAGCGGGCTCCAGCCCCGGGGTAGTTTTTTAGAAGTTTTGGCGTAGGTTCATGGTTTGGCCGGCAAGGATTTCTCCAACTACCGATTTTAAGGGGCCAGGAGATTTCGCCCGTTATCGCAACCACCTTCCCTGGCACAAGGTTTCTTGTCCCCCAGCCAGCGCCGATCTCGTTCAAGAGCCGTCCACCCCCTAAATTTTTTGAGGGTCCCAAAGAAGATTAATTTTAAACACGGCCGGGTTTTCTCTGGGCACGGATGCTCCATGGACTTGGGGGGAAAGAACCCGCCCATCCCTGGGGTTTTGAAGAGCATCCCAAGCCTGGAGCCACCGTCACCCCCAAAGGACTCCATCCGGCCACTCATGACTGTCACAGAATATACACCTTTGGGGCCGTTTTTACAGTCCTTGTATCGGGGGTCAATGACTTTGCCGGACACAATCAGACAACGCGCTTGAGATTTAGATGACACTGGGGGCCAGGGCGGGGCGCTTTTTGGGAAAAGAAATCCTGCTCGGCTTTGGGTTTGGGGGCGGGCAAGGGCCTGACTGGGGGAACCTTTTTTTGTCCACCAGACAAAAAGGCAACATTTCCAGGCCAAAACCCCCGGGCAAGCCGACTTTCGGTTTTTGGGTTTTGGGGGTTTGGGTTTTAAAGTGTTTCTTCTCCCAAAAACCGGGTAGAAAAGGGCAGGCTGTAAAAAAGGCCGCGTACGGGTGAGGTAAAACTGGGGAAGGAAAGGGTGGATGGTTCTGGGGTGGTGTTGACCCCGGGGCGACTGGAGGCTAAAGCGGGCCCCTTCCCCAACGTAGAGACATGGGCGCGAGGAAGTTTGGGTCTAAAGTGGCAGAGGGGGGGGGGAACGACTGTTGAAGTGTTGGAAGCCCGGCCCGGTGTCCTTTTTTCCCAAGTTTCCCCCCCATTTTAACTCTTGCTTCGCTGATAGACTAGAAAGTTGGGTGGTTTAAACACCTAAGATTCTTCCCTCACGATGCTTTACGGCAAAGGCGGCATGTGACATCGGGGGTGTCAGGGCTTGACAAAAAAGGGCCCAGGCTTCAACCGGACTGCTTCGACGGGATAATTGGGAGGGGTGTTTCCGCGATCAGGGGCGGGAAATCTCAGCGATTGTGCAACGCCCTCTCCCTTTTTGAGGGGGGATCCGTCTGACACTACCCCCATGTCTTTCCCTCGTTCAGTGATGAGGGGCCCCAAGCAAATTCTCTAAAAAAGACCACTTGGACCCACAATGGTCGTTTCATCGCATTTCAACACAGTACCCCTCACCCTGAATTCAACTTCCGGAGGCGGGCTAAAAGAAAAACGGGAAATGCAAGGCTTGCCGATCCCCGGGGATTTTTGCCCCTTACCACTTTTCTCCCCTCTGATGTATCAGCGTTTGGCGTCGAGCAGAAAAATCACCTCTTTCCTCTTGATCTTTTGAAATGCCTTTGCCCCAACCGCTTTTTCATTAAAGAGGTCTTCAAAAATGGGTTATCCCAGTGGCGGGGACATGAGTTACATTTGGGGTTTCGTTCATGTTTTGGGTTTCTGAGTGATGAGATGACATTTATTTGGGTGTGACAGGGGGACGAAGGGAAGACTGCTGAGCAGGTTTTATTTAACCACGAAGAAAGATTGGCGAGTGTTTGTTTAAAAGGATTCCAGGGCCCGACCCCAGCGATGACGGGCCTGACGGTCCCGCCTGACGTCCGGCTTTTGTGTTGTTGCCACACTGGAAGGAGCACCAACTCCGTACCTCTACCTCCATTCCTACACCCCTCTTTTTTCGTTACCACCACAGTTTGCCCCATGTTTTAAAATATAAAAAAATTTAAAAGGTATGGGAAAAGTTTTTACATCTCTTTTTGAAAGACACAAACACAGCTATTCTTAAAAACCCCAAAAATTTCCAACAGCCAATAATTAGAAACAGAATTTTTTTCTTCAAATATCTGGACATGCGTGGGGGTTGGGAAAAAACCTAACACAAAATCAACCCTGTTCTTCCCCTTTAGCATGAATTTTCAACTGCCCAAGGAAGCAAATTTATGTTTTCAACAACTTTGTACAATACCGATTAGCACCAAACTGGATGCCTGAGTGAAATGAATATTAAAAAGTTTTATGGTTACATATGGCGGTTTTGCCACCAGACAAAAGTACGTTCTATGAAATAAGTGTAAAACAATTTGGTTTCAACTGAGCTCTCGCACCCCAAAAAGAGACGGAAGCAATAAAAATAATTTTAAAAGTTATAAGGATTAATTGGCGGCCGCGCACAGACTACAGGCGCAATTTACAAAAAATATGTATAAACAATTTTTGGGACAACTGAGTTCTCTTGCCAAAAAACTGCAATAAGATATTTTAAATTTAAATTTTTTAAAATGGGGTCTTCACACCATGTACAGGCGCAATTTACTATAAAAAATGTATAACACAATTTTTCGAAAGAGTTCTCTGTGCCCAAAAAATGCAAAAAAATTTTAAATGTTAAATGGATTAATTGGGGGTCTTCCGCACTGACACAGCCCCAATTACTAAAAAATGTATAACACAATTTGCGACAATTAGTTTCTGTGTGCCAAACGACTGCAATAAATATTAAATGTTTAGGATTAAAAGGGGTCTTTACACCCTATACAGGCGCAAATTTTGTATAAAATTGATAACACAATTTTCGTACAATGATTCCTGTGCCAAAAGACTGCATAAAATATTTAAAATTTAAAAGGATTAAAATGGGGTCTTCAAACCCCCTGACTACAGCGCAATTTTCTTAAAAATATGTATAACAAAAATGGTTAACTGAGCTCTTTGGGCAAAGAAAGGCTTAAAAAAAAACTTTTAAAAGTTATGGGGGAAGTTATGCCCCGGGGTTTTTGGGGGCACTGACAAAGCATGTTGCAAAAAAACGTAAAAAAAAAGAACAATTTCACCTCCATCAGAGGTCTGCGGCCAAAAAAAATGGAAAAAACAAAGCTTTTTCAATTTAAGGTCACAGAACACACGAGCCACAAACTCCCCCTTTCCCAAAACTTCCTCCCGACCCCCCCCCCCCCAACAGTGCTCCCCTACAGCCCCGAATTGCCACTAAAATTCTTAAAACTTTCTCAACTAAATAAGAAAAAATTTTTAATCTAACTCTATTCTAAGCTATAGCTAGTTTATGGTTTCTTGATTAGAAAGGGGGCCGGCTGTTAAACAGCTATTGGTTTAAACCAGACACATTTGTGAAGTGCTAACAGAGAATGAGTGAACAGGGAAATGCAGTTGCATAAAAAAAACGAGGTCACAAGATTTTTTTCGTCAATGAGATTCAACACCCCAAAGTGGTGACTTTTTCATCCTCCTCACCCCCCTCTATCCCGACTGATTGGCGGCCGAAAAAATAAGGAAAAAGCGAAAATGGCTCAAAAGTCATAGATTATAGTAAGATTTCCCCCAAACTATCGCGAGTCGGAAAATTTTGATAACCCAAAAAAAGGCCGATTTCAACTTTTGGGTTAATATCGCCACCCGGGGGGGACACAATACAGGAAACTTACGGAAAGAGGACAAAGTACGGAGACAAGACACAGTAAGGGGAGAAGACACAGTATGGGGAGAGACACATATGGTGGGGGACACAGTGCGGGGCCCAAAAACCGTACGGGAGGGGACACAGTTTTGGGGAGAAGACATTGGGGGAAAGGGGACACTTTTAGGGGAAGAGGACACTGAAAGGGAAGGGGGACACTGTACGGGAAAGGGAGGACCGTACGGGAAAAAGGCAAAAAAGGGGGGAGAAGACACAGTACGGGGAGAGGACACAAGACGGGGGGAAAAAGAGGAAAAAAGTAGGGGGAGAAGAAACGTACGGGAAGAAGACGGGTTTGGCGGCGGGTAGTGGACCCGGGCCGGGACCACCCAAAGCGTGGTAGTTAAGCCACCCAGGGAACGGAAAAAAAAGTACCCCCCGGTTTCACCAGAGCCCCCGCAAAGCGGGTTTGGACTTGCTGCGGCGTGGGGCAACCGGGTCGCCCCCCTTTGACGGGGTTGACTTGCTTGCGGGTTTGGAAAGGCCGGGGTGCAGCGAGGAAAAGAATCTTTAAGTGGGGAATCTTTGTGGGTGGGCAGGCAGAAGGTCAGGGCAGGGGAAAAGGGTTTCGGGGGCCTTGGACAGGCGGAAGGTCAGGGGGGCGGAAAGGGGTTTTCGGAGCCCGGAAAAACGTAGCAATGGTTTGGTACACTTTTGGGCCCTTAGAAACACATTTGGGGAACCCTTTTAAAGCTAAGGCACGAGGCAACAAAAGACCCAAAGCAGGGAAGTGCGGGGGTTGAAAAATTTAATAGGTAAAAGCGCCCCAACCCCCCAATTCCCGGCGCATGTTTTTTAAAAATTAGGGTGAAGGCGCGCCGGGGGGGCCCCATTTTCCCGGGCCGGGCAAGAGACGAGGACCGGAGGGGAAGCGGGGCCAGGTGAGTGGAGGGGACGGGTGGCACCCGCCCGGGCAGTGCGGTCCGGGGGCCCCCCTTTCCCCCCGGGGCCCCCCCCGTGGGGAAGGGGGTTGCACCGGGGTTCCAAAACCACGGACCGGCGCAACCCTTTTACAGAACCCCCCCCCCTTAGGCCTCCCCCCCCTTTTTAGGCCCAAAAATCTGGGGATGGGGCCCCTTATTCAGGAAATTAAAACCCGGGCCCCCCCAAGGACTCTCCTCAGGTGAAGCCCCAAAAATTTCCAAACGAGGAAAAAACTCTCCCTCTCCCGGGTTTTATTTTAAAAATTTGCCCTTTTCCCTAAAAGTTGTCAGGGTTTGGGGTACGGGGGAAAGGGGCCACTTTTTCCCGGAAAAAGGGTTCAGCACCGGGGCCTTAAGGAGGGACACATAAAAAGCGTTGTGGTTTGGGTGGGGGGGGAGGCAAAGAGAGCTTGTATGAAACGGTTTTCAATCCGAAAAACCCTTAAAAGGGCCCGAGGAAGCGGGGGCCCCCCAAATTTAAACTAAGACCTCAGGGCACATATCTTGAAAGAGCCAAATTTCCCCCAGGAAAAACGTGGGGCAGGTCTTCTTTTTTTGTCCGCCGGGGGACTTCATAGGGCGGGGGCCCCCAAAGTGGGGAAAAATTGCCGGTTCCTGCCAGATCCTTGATACCCCCAAACCTGGTCGTTGACAGGGCCACATCCGAGTTGGGAGGCAGGGAAGGGGGGGGTCGGGGGGGCCAAACTACAAAAAGGGGGAAACCCCGGCAGCATCCGACCCCCGATGGTTAAATCCCAAAAATTGGGCCCAAAGGGAGCACTGGGTTCCAAATTTTTCCCTGACTAAAAACCACAAAGTACGCAGGAATTCCCCCCAAAATCTGGTTCCCCCTCTCCCCTCCCTTTGGGGAGTGAGGGTGCTGGGCCAATAAAAAACCCAAAATTGACTTGAAGGGGAGCACAACGCACGCCAAAAGGGGAAAACAATTTTGAACACCGCTTGGGAGAAAATGTTTGGGGGGCAGTCCTTGAAGCCGGAAACAGGGCCAAGAAAAGAAAAGCCAATTGTGGGGCGACGGCAGGCCCAGGGAGGGGAAACAAAGTGGGACACTTTAAAAAACCCGGTCTGCCCCAACCCAGATGACCGAATTCCCAAGGGGGGAGGGTTAACCCGTGACGAAGTAAAAAGCTATTCCCCAAAGGGATTTTCGGACAGGCAGAGGATAAAAGCCCCCAGGGGGCCTGGGGCGGGGGCCCTTTTTTCCGGCGCAAGTGAAAAGGGCGAGGGTGTAGCCCTTTGGGGGGGGGGAAAAACCCCCCTGTGTTAGAGTGGGCCCCAGTATGCCGCGAGATCAATGCTAAGACTTCCGAGCCCGGGATACCACCCCCAAAGGAAAGCTATGCCCCCACCCCGAATTTTTCCTGGGGCCCCCAGGGGCAGGGTAGTCTTGCCCGTAGGGATTTTTTGGAGATCTAGGGGACCCACGGGGGAAAAAAACCCGTGGGGGGAAAGATGTTTTGTGCCCGGGGGGTTTTTAAAGGACACGCCCCGGGAAGAGAAGGGCTTTCCGCTTGACTTTTCTTCTAAGCAGGGGAAAAATGTTATAAAAGTCAAACCGTGAAAAAAAAAAGAGACCCCCGGGCGGGCGGGGGTTTAGCTTTGGGGCCCGTTTTAAAAAAACAAATTTTTGTGGCCCCTTTAAAGAGTTAAATTTGGTGACAAAACCCCCCCCCCAGAAAGATGCCCCGCCACTCCTCTGGGCCAAAACTTTTTGGCCCAAGATTTCCCCGGGCCCCCCCAATGGCTATTTTTTCGCTCACCCGGCCCAAAAAGGTCTTTGAAAATAACCCACATGTAAAAAACCTTCCCTTTTGGGGTTTTCTCTGGTGAGGACCCCCCCTTGCCCCAAAAAAAAGGAAAAAAAAAAAAAAAAAAAAAAGAAAACAAAACAAAAAAGAAAAAAAAAGGAAAACCACAAAAAAAAAAAAAAAGGAAAAAAAAAGAACCCCCCGGGGGCCCCCTTCCCCGGGGAAAATCCAAGGGGGGCCCCAAGGACCGGGAAAAAGCTGGGGAGAAGGCCGTCTTTAGTTTTCCCCCAAACCCCTTTCTCGGGGGTCAGGGGGGCCACCTTCGGGTTCGCATTTTCCTATAAGGGCCACGATAGGACCACCAAGGTGGAAAAGGGTGGGGAATTAAAATTTGGGTAATATTTTCGCGAAGCCCAGAACCCTTTGATTCCCGAAAAACGACGGGAGGGGGTCCACTGCATTCCCGCAAAGTTTTGCTGGGTCCTTTTTTTAAAGGCCTTCAGCCAGACTAGGGAAACCCGGGGGAAAGGAAAGGCGGGTTCCGTTGGAAAAACCCAATTTCTCCAGTTTGGCTACAGTTGGTTGCTGCGCCCCTTTCCAAAACCTCGTACTTGAGCCCGGTGACCCCAAAGATAAAGGGGAGAAAATCGGGAAAGTCTTTCTATACACTTTTACCAGGTTTTCAAAAAGATCCCAAAAAGACATTTTGACAAGTTTTTGGGAACACCGCTGGAGGGGTTTACAACCCCAAAAGGGCATCAGGGAAATACTAAAAATTTCCATCTGGGGTATTAAACGGTTTTCCCACCCCCAACCCCCTCCCGAATTCGGATAGGGTTATAGGCCCTCGCAGCCCAAATTTGGGAAAACCCCTTTTTACCCCCTTGAACGGACAAAAAGCTCTGAGTCGGGGGAAAAAGGGGGTTAGGGGATTTTTACGGGGGTTTATTTTGATCGGGTTTTTAAAAACACGGAGGGGGGGAACCACCCTTTCTTCTGCACGAAAAAAAACCCCGGCTCGGGCCCTGGGGGGGAGGTTTTTGCAAATTTGAACCCTTTGCAGTTTTTCCCCCAAATGTAGGCTGACTTTGGCCCCTAGCCTCTGGCAGGGACAGGGGGGTAAAAACCCTCCCCGGGGGGACGGCCCCCTGGAGGTCAATAACAGTATAAGGCCGATGTGGGGGGCAGCAATTCACCCTTTTTTTCCGGGAAAAATACATCCCCAAAGATTTTAATTATTTCCGGCCGGCGGGCCTGGAAAAGGCTTAAACGACGGGGGTGGGAAGGGGTGGGCCCAATGGGGCTTGGCACCCCCCAAGAAAAATTTTTCCCCGGGCTTTCCGGGCCCCCAAACGCGGACTTCCCCTTTCTACCAATCGAGCGGGGGGCGTGACGTTGCGCCGGGGAAACCCCCCCAAAGAGGATCCCCGAGGAAGCAGGGACAGAACGGGGGGAACATGATCTTTCCTTATGCAAAAAGCCCCCCACGGGTGTAAACCCCCCGGGGTTAAGTACTAAAAGGGGGTCACGGAGGAGTCCCCACTGACCGAAAAATATAAGCAGCGGCTTTCCCCCGGGGACTACAAAATGCAAGGGGTTCCCAAATGGGGCAAAGGGTTAAATTCCCCTCAGCCCCCCAAATCCGGGAAAGGGCAAAAATCCCGGAACGAAAAAAACCACCCATCAAAATTTCCCCATCCCTGGCATATAAAACGTGGAGAGGAGGAAACTGACCGGGGCCCCCCGCCCCCTACAGGTTTTTTTTTCCTAGGTGTAGCTTTTCCCCGGGACGTTTTTGGGGGGGGAGAAGGGAAACAGCTTCTGCGGAAAGGGCCCGGGGTGGCGCATTTGTACATAGCTTCCGGTTCAGCCCTGCTAGAAAAACGGGGCCCCGGGCCCCATTTGGGCAGGGGTTTTCCACCTCAGAGGCTTGGGGGAACATAATGGAGGATGCAAAAACCCGGGGGGGCCAGATGAAACCGCCAAAGGGTGTCTTTTTCCTGACCTTTTCCTCCTGCCTCTCTGGGAACCTTACATCTTTCGGTTTGTAAATAAAATTATTCCTCGGGGAGGACGGGGGGTCTCTTGCTGCCAAAGCCCCCCTTAAAACCCGGGCGGGCGGGCCCTTTTTGAAAGGGGCACAGGGGGCCCGGGCATCTTTCCCACAGGGCCCGAACCCCAGATAGGGGGAACTGTACCGCTTTAGTCACCCCCGGGGAGGAGTCCCCTTTGAAAAAGGTTAAAGGGGGGGCCGGGTTCCGCGGGGAAAACACGTGTCGGTTTCCTCGAAAAGGGAAGAATTCCTGGGGGAAAGGACTGAAACCCGAAACCCAGGGCGTTCCCTTTTCCCCCAAGGGGGAAAGCCCCGCCCACGCCGGGGCCCCCCAGATAGTAGTTTACCAAAAGGCCCCCCTTGGGAACCCCCTCCAAAGGGAAAATGATCCCCCATCATTCTATGTGCATAGGAAAGGGGGAAATAAAACCCCCGGCAAGTTTGGGGATCCAGGGCAAATGAGGGGAAGGGGAAACCGAATTTTGGGTTTCCCCCCTAGCCAAGGGAAAGGGCGGGACTAGAGGGCCCCCGACGGGCCCAGGGGAAAACTGTTGCGGGTGCAAGGAGCTGCCCATCATGGCGGGGGGGTGGCCCCCAACTGCTGTCCCTGTTGTGCTTTTTTGCTGCAAAATGGGGGGCAAAAAAAGGTGTAAGATCCGCGATGTTTGGGAGGGGCCCCTTTGGCGGGTTTCCGGGCGGGATCAAACGTGGGGGTTGGTAGTGGACCCGCCGGCCCAAAGGGGGGGCAACCGGGGTATTTAACCACCCCGGGGGAAGGGGAAATCAAGTAGCCCCCGGGTTTTCACCGGGGAGCCCCCCCCAAAAGCGGGTTTGGATTCCCTGCGGCGTGAGGTACCAGGCCCGTCCCCCCTGACGTACTTCTTGGGGTGGCGGCCGAGGTGCACGGGGGTTACAAAATTCTTTGCCCGGGGAAATCGAAAGTCGGGGGGCCGGGGCAAAAGGGTCGGGGCAGGCGGCAAGGGTTTTCGGGGTCGGGGAAAAGGGCGGGAATTGGGGAAGGCGGCAGGGGTTCGGAGTGGGGGAAAACGAAAGCAAGGGGTCGGGAAAAAGGGTGGGCAAACACACTTAGGGAACGTTTTTCAAAGGGCGGGGGGCAACTAGACCCACAGGGAAGTAGGGTGTCAAAATTAAATATGGGGACAGCCCCCCAAATTCCCAAATTCCCGGGCCCCCGCAACGCCCCTTTAAATTTTAGGGAAACCCCGCCCCGCGCATGCCCCCTTTTCCCCCGGCGGGCAGGGGACAGGCCCGGAAACGGGAGCGGGGGAAAGGTGAGTGGGGGGGAAACGGGGGGCGCCCGCCGGCCGGGGGGGCCGGGGGGCCCCCCCGCCCCCGGCCGGGGCCCCGCCGGGGGGAAATTCCGGGTGCGACCGGGGGCCCCTTTCCCAGGGAAACCCCTCCCAAAAACCCCTTTTAAAACAGTAAGGGAAAAGGGACAGTATAGGGAGAAAACAGTACATGGGGGGAAGCCCACTGTTTGGGAGAAAAACAGCACGGGGAGGGGGGAAACAGAAAAGGGAAGGACACAGACGGGGAAAGGGAAACAGTACGGGGAGAGGGAAACATAGGGGGAAGGCCCACAGTAAGGGGAGAGGACAAAATTTCGGGGGGGAGGACACAGTAGGAAAAGAGTTTTTTTAACTCATGAAAATTCCAAAAAGAATTGACAAAGCACTTAAATTTACAAAAGTCATATATATGACACAATTAAAAGTGTTTAAAACCACTGTTTTGAGGTTTTTTGGGGGCTTGAAAAAAGGCCCCAGAATCAGTGTTGAAATATGTTGTGTGAATGTAGCCTTAAAAGCCAGCTATTTCTACTGGGCCTGAGTATTGGTGTTGCTAATAGGGTCAGTTTCACTTACCCCTCCTGTGTTACTGCTCCAGTGTTTCTATGTAGCTGCACCAGTGTTCCCATGTTCCTTAGTTACTGCTCCAGTGTTCCAGCCCTTCAGTGTTCCTGTGACCCCAGTCCTGTGTTGGCCTCTGACCGGTCCTCTGTCATGTTAGCTCTTCTCCATCTGGTGTCCACTGTGTATCATCCCAAGTCTACTACTTCCTGTAGTTCCACGTGTCTGCTCGGAGTCATACAAAGTCTGGACTTTCCTGTGCCTGCAGGTGCCACTTTGGTTCATTATCCCTGAGATTGTGTTCCTGTCTGCTGTTTCAGTGCCCATTGTACCCACTGCCTGACTCCTCTGTGCTTGCCCCTAACTTCCCTGGCTGTGTCTGGACAGGCAACTGCCCGCCATGGTCCCAAGGAGCCACATCCCCTTTTCAAGAAACATTTCCTGGACTTTATGCATTTCTTGCTATGTTGTTGTCATCTTTGTCTGTTTGCAAATAAAGCCCTTTGGAAACTTGACAGTTTATTGATGGACATCATTGTCTTGATTAAAAGTTCCATCTGTCTTATCAGTTCATAGGAGCAGAAATACGCCAGTGGTTGTGCTGCTGGTGGGACGTAAGGGAAATATGGTGTTAAAAGAGGCTAGGACAATCTAATGACTTAAAGTTTACTAAAGCAGTTAAACAATAGTTGCTTGTCGGTAATATGTCTAATCATACTTCTTATATTTTATTTTAAATAGTTTGTTAACGTTTTTGAGAAGTTTAACTTGTCTAAAGAGTTTGCCACTAAACACATCTATGAACTTTTAGTCAAGCATTTAAAAGTCTATTTTCAGTGGAGAGGTGGGTGTTCACATATGGTAACCAATTCGTACTAACAACTTGGACTACAAACCAGTTACAGCATCACAGGCTGAAATCTAGTAAACCTCACCTGACTTTTAGGCTATGTTCACACGGCTTATTTCGGGGCGTATTTACGGACGTATTTACGTCCGTAAAATTTACGTCCGTAAATACGTCCTGAAATACGTTTCAAATAATGAACAATTAGATTAGCATTGATTCCAATGTGAAATACGCCTCGTCATTCACACGAGGCGTATTTTCGCGATGTATTTACGGGCGTAAATACGTCCGTAAATACGATCGTAAAATTAAGTCCCCTGTCACTTATTGAGGCATATTTTGCAAGTAAATCACCATAGTAAAGAATGGGGAATGTATTTACGATGTGAAATACGCGCCACACTTTGTGACACGTATTTGAAACGTATTTCGGGACGTATTTGCGGACGTAAATACGTCCGTAAATACGCCCCGAAATAAGCTGTGTGAACATAGCCTAATGAGCATTAAGCATTTAACTGTGGACTATTGTTTAAAGTAGAAATTAGCCCTGTGAGGTTTTTGTTTTTGGTTTAAACCACTGGCAACCTCTGTGGAGCAATTATTCTGGAGGAGAACCTTGTACAGTGTGAAAAGAAATGCAATGAAATTGTTGCATTTAATTAAAATATGTGTATGTTAGCTCTCCTCCCAAAGGAAGAAAACTGTTTTTCTAATTCCACCCCACAACTAAAGAGAATTTATATAAAAAAAATAGTCAGCACACCCACTTGTTTGTAGTAAAGCCTATTGAGTAAAAGTACACTTCAAAATCTGGCATTTTTTAACTCCTTAACGACCGCCCGCCGACTTTAGTCGCTGCAGACATCGGGGTTTGCGGCACCCGGCGCCGCAATTGCGCTGGGATCGGGGCTGTACTACACAGCCCTGATCCCAGCGCAGCTCCTGCGGCATCGGGGTGCGTTACCGCAGCGCAATCAAAGGGTCTCTCCTGCTCTGTCGGGTGATCGGATCACCCGGTGACCCGACAGAGCCCGGGGAACAGCTGCACAGTCAGCTCTGGGGACCTAGAGTGGCTTCAGAGCTGTCTGTGTAACAAGCCAGTGACTAGGACGCACTTTGTGCTGTCCCAATCACTGCCTGTTTCAGACTGACAAAGATTATAATGTATTAGCATATATGAATATGCTAATACATTACTAAGTGTGTAAAAAAAAATTAAAAAATGTAAAACAGTTCCCCCTTCATGGGAGTAAAAAAAAAAAGGTTAAAAAAACATTAAAAGTGTAAAAAAAATAAAAAAAAATAATACAAAATAATTGTGTATAAATTACACGCACAAAAAAACCTACACATATTTGGTATCCACACAACCGTAATAACCTGTAGAATTAATCTAACAAGTTATTAAGTGTGAAATGTGAATGGTGTAAAACAAAAAATAAAAAAAGTTAATTTAAAAAAAATTAAATAAAAATACTGCAATTATTTATAAGTGAACTTAAACTATTCCCCCATAAAGTACAACTTGTCTCGAATAAAATGAGGCCTCATCCAACTGCGTCATTGAAAAAATAAAAAAGTTACAAGTGTTGAAACGCAAGGAGGCAAATACTAAAAAAAATGTTCTGGTCATTAACTACTTTTCAGGCGTTCGGCTTAAGGGGTTAAAGCTGATGTGAAACACATACAGTGTATTCTCCCCATACTGTGTCCTCTCTCCATACTCTGTGTCCTCACCCTGTGATGATGCCATGATGACCATTAGGTTAGGATAAAAAAAATAAATAAATAAATAAAAAATATATTATATTATATATATATATATATATATATTATATATATATATATATATATATTAAAATATATATATATATATATATAGTAAAGCCTGATGAGTAAATGTACACTTAAAAACCTGCTTCAAAATACACCTTTAATCAGGCATTTTTTGAAGCAGATTTGGAAGTGTAAATTCACACTTTTACATACGTCATTTGAACATATCCTAATAGTGCTTTCACGCACCGCATTTTTGGTGTTTTTTTTTTTACAGAAATGCCCAGCAATTAATTTCTGTGTATTTTTCCAAACAATACCCGCATCAAAACCGCACTGTGTGAAACCACCCTAAAGGTCTTTCACACGGAGCGTTTTTTTGGTGTGTTTTGGATGCGTTTCTTGTGCAGAAAGGCACAGCACTTAATGCTGTACATTTCTGCACAAAAAACGCATCAAAAAAATCACCAAAAAAAGTTCCGTGTGAAAGCACCCTAAGGGAGCTTTCACACAGCACAGTTTTGGTACAGTTTTAACTGCGCTCCAATTAAACTGCCTTTATTACCAGCAAGATTCTTTCATTTATCTAAACTGTTTGGAAAGTGAGTAATCAATTAGTGTGTTTGTAATTTACAAGACTTCAAACACAGTAATTACTTACTTAAAACACCTTTCTGAACAATTTAGACAATTGACAAAAGCTTGCTGGTAATAAGACGTTTAATTGGAGCACAATTAAAACTGCAGCAAAACTGTGCTGTGTGAAAGCAGGGCGCTTTCACGCACAGATGTGTTTTTGGTTCATTTTTCATGCATTTTTGGATGCATTTTTTGTGCAGCAATATACAACATTAATTGCTGTGCCTTCTGCACAAAAAAAGCATAAAAAACTCACTGTGTGAAAGCACCCTAAGGATATGTTCACACGATGTACTGCGGCGCATACAATATGCACCGCAGTACATCGTGTGTATTGGGAGCTCGCGCTAATACGCGTGTACTCCCGCGGCGCGAGGGGGCGGCAGCCCGCTGGCCCTATTCGCATTCATTACTCGCGGCGCATATTCGCCGCAAGTAATTGACATGTCACTTATCTCCCCGCGCGTCCAATAGGATTGTATTGTACGAGTGGGAAGAGGAGGCGTAATCCATAGTTCTCTATTACTCCATGAGAACATAGCCTAAGGCTAGCCAGTGAGGATCATGAGCAGCAGCTGGACAAGTCCTGAAGCAGGAGTTAGCTGCTGCTGTGCTGAACAGAGGACAGAGCAAAGGCCAGATTCCACCACCTTTTCAAAGGGAAAGTTACTGACACAAGAGATAACTTGCAGATTGTCACATAACTAGTTAACTAGTTGCTGCTCCTGTAAATAGCTTGATAACCAGCATGCTTTTTATATCCTATAGTGGGCATGCCATGGACAGGTGGTGCTAGTTTACTAGTTCTGTGGCTAGATCTCAGTCTATGCAGCTGCTGCAGCCTATTATGTGCTATTGTATGCCTTACTTTTTGTATAATGAAACCTTCCTTCCCTATACGCAAAGTATCTGTCTATAGAATGGTCTAGAATCCCTATTTGGTTCCAGCGTCTTCTCCGACAAGTACCCAAAGAATATCAATGTTGTGGGAAGTCTCTTATCTGGTTATAACCCCATCTTACTATTAACTCCTTAACGACCGCCCACCGTCTTTTGACGGTGGGCATTTCAGGTCGTTCGTCTGCAGCGATGTCTTTTTTTGCACTCTGTCAGGTGATCGGGACACCCGGTGACCCGACAGAGCCCAGGGAACAGCTTCACAGTCAGTCCTGGGGACCTAAAGTAGCCCCAGGGATGTCTGTGTAAGAAGCCAGGGATCAGGGCAGACTGTGTGCTGCCCTGATCACTGCCTATGTCAAACTGACACAGCTTATAATGTATTAGCATATATCAATATGCTAATACATTACTAAGTGTAAAAAAAAAAAAAAAAAAAAAAAAAAAAAAAGAAAACAGTTTTCTCCCTTCATGGGATTTAAAAGAATAGTAAAAAAACATAAAAAGTGTAAAAAAGAGAATAAAAAAAAAACAAAAATAAATATTTAATAAAAAATAATTATGCATACATTACACACACAAAAAAAACCTACACATACTAGGTATCCACATGACCTTAATAACCTGTAGACTTAATCTAACAAGTTAAGTGTGAAATGTGAATGGTGTAAAAAAAATTGAAAAAAAAAAAAACAAACAATTTGAAAAAAAAAAAAAAAAAACTGCAATCATTTATAAGTGAACTTAAACTATTCCCCCATAAAGTATAACTTGTCTCGAATAAAACAAGGCTTTATACAACTGCGTTATTGAAAAAAAAAAAAAGTTACAGCTTTTTGAAACGCAAGGAGGCAAAAACTAAAAAATTGTTTTGGTCATTGACTACTTTCAGGCGTTCGGCTTAAGGGGTTAAGCATGCTTTTCATTTGGTTTGCCTTTTTTCTTTGACTTCAGTTTACATTATTTAAACTTGTCATGTTGCTGCTATTCCCGTTTGAGCACACCCTACACCTGGTAAATGTCCACATCTTACCATTAAAGCATGGTTTTCAGACAAGCTGTGGTTGGGCAAGGGTTTCCCTTGTTTTCTTTGGCTCCAGTTCACAGTACATAAACTGGACATAATGCTGCTCTGAGTACAGCTTACATGTGGTGTACACTTATTTGTTAAACATACTTGGCACAGTGACAAATATATTGCACTTTATAACCAAGATGGGTATTTGTTTTGCAGCATAATTCACCTGCTGGGGCATAAGGTCTTCCAAATGAATGAGGAACAGTTAAAGTCCATTCGGTCCACTGACCAGGATGTTGATGGGGAGACTCCAAGGTCTGTCTCTAATGGGTCCGGAGCTTTCTAAGCAGGCTATGCTTAAAGAAAGACAATGATGGCTGAAGAAAAGCACTCAGAGAGGTCTATTCTATCTAGAACATTGTATGGTCAAGGAGACTGCAATAGCCTGGGTTGAGCAAAGCCATCCTACCAGACACTCCTGCCCTTAGAAGTAGGGACAATTTACTAGATCTCAGGGATAAACACATGTACTGTGCTTTCAGACAGAATTAGATGCTGCCTCTGTACTAAGTCCAGAGAGGGGGCGGTTATCTGGCAGATGTCCTAACGTATTAGAAATTCATATTCTAGTGTGTGGTCACAAAATGTCTTAAAAGTATAGGTTGACAAGCCTCCTGTCCTTCTGGAAGTTAATGTCATGAATTCAGAAATCAAAGAAGGTACTAGATGAGGATTCCAAAGAGATGTCCAGGAATGCATTCTCTTGATTTGTCCTAGCTCCAAGTGAGAAGACAGATGGAGGATGGAGATACTATACTCCTCAAACCAATTCATTGGCAATGGAAGATGCATGGGGGTTCCCTTTATACCACATTTCATGTACTTTCTCATCTCTTCCAGCAAAGGTTGGATTTTAAATTTGCCAAACATTTTTTGCATCATTAGTTTTTGTCAACCCCTAACAGACAATCAGGACTGTGAGTGCTGCTCCTCATGTCAACTGCAGAGACAGTTCCGGGGCCGTGTGGCTCATAAAACTGTGGCCAATCAGGGATACCTCCTATCCAATCACTCAAAGATGGGTATGCCAGAGTTGGATCTTATGGAGATAAGGTTTATTGCCAAAGTGAAGACGCCTTGTTTCCTGTACAGAAAAAACAATCCCTTGGTGGTAGTAGAGAGACTGTCCATACCTTGAGGTTCAGGCTGGCCTGCATATTCCCTTCAGTTTCCTTCATACCAAGGTATTAACCCCTTAAGGACAGAGCATTTTTTGTTGTTGTTGACACATACATTTATTTTTTCTCATCGCCTTCCAAGAGCCAGAACTATTTTATTTTCCCATTTACATAGAGGGCTTATATTTTGAGAGACCAGATGTTCTCAGCTGTCATTTATCTCTGTTATGTCAAGTTATTAAATCAAATAAAAGTATTGAGTTTTACCATGCTGGATCACAAGCCTTTTGTGCACAAGGACGATGGCATTTGTGTACTTGACATAGCCGACAGCACTCCGTGCAAGAATTCATATGCAACAGGCTCTACATTTGAACAGGACTGCAACGTAGGGTGAGTGTTGCATTTTTTTAATTTAAGGTACTAATTATGTCATTCACTGCACCATAGAATATACTGGGAAACCGCAATGTTTGAGTTTTTTTTTTTTTACGTTGTCCTCTCTAGGGTATAAGTGATGTGTTATCTGCAGGTTGATACGATTACGGCAATTTCAAATATGTAGGATTTGCGTTATTCTATAGTACCATAAAAAAAATCCAAACCTTTTCTACTTTTGAAATTTGCGCAACAGCAGCCAGTTTCTGCGGACAATAACTTTTTCGCACTTCCACCTATAGACCTGAATGAGGGTGCATTTTTTTTGCAGGCTGAAGTGTGCTTTTTATTGGTATCATTTTGGGATAGATGCAACTTTTTTGATCAATTTTTAGGGGACCGGAAATTACCAAAAAAACACAGTTTTGGGGATTGGAATTTTTGATCTCCTATGGTGTTCAACATATGGGATAAATGATGATATATTTTAATAGATCAGACTTTTTTGGACGTGACAATACCAATTACGTGTAACATTTTATTATTTTTTATTTGTAAAATGGCAAAAGGGGGGCGATTTGAAGCTTTTTTTTTTGTTTACACTTTTAAACACTTTTTTTTATACAGCCTACTGCATTGTATAAACAACGGAATAAGGTGTACAAAGATGGCAGTTTTACTACTTTCTGCCTGGAACAGAAAGTAGTAAAACTAAAAACACAGCAATATAAACCGATCAGGGCCCTGTGATCTCACCACGGGGGCCCCAATCTGAGTGAGAAACTATGCACAATAGTAGAAGACGAATCCTACATTCAAAACATTTAGAATTTACATATTTCATCATGTGGTTTCTCCTTATTTCCCCTCCTCAGCACAGCAAGAGCAGGCTTGGCTTCAGCAACAGCTCATGTGGATAGCAGATTAAAGTTTCCATCATGCATCGCTAACATATATTCCAGGTTTTTCTCCCCATGTATTACCCTAACTGCTGAAAAGCAAATCTGCACTCACTTATGCATATCATATTGTGCACCCTCACTATTGAACTTCTCATGTTAATTCCTATTTAAATTCTCTACTATCTCCTGCTTGACAGATACAACGCTTGCCTTTCTTCTGCTGAAACAGAGAATGTCTGATTGGAAAGCTGAAACCTTACTACAGCACCACTCTCAACAACCTATAAGCATCAGATTTTGAGATAGTATTTGGCGAGTAACTAATGGCACTGAATGTAGGAGCATGGACTGCCATCTAAGGGGATGTTAACACAGCGTTTTTGAATACGTTTTTGGATATGGTTTAAATCCGAAAAACGGATTCAGAAGCGCTGTTTGAAATGTATCCAACACGAGACTGAAAGTGTGGTGGATGTTTGGATGCGTTTTTGCTGCAGCAGAAACATACCCTATAGTTTTAAACAGGGCGTCTGCTGTGTAAAACGGATCAGTAATTGACAAGTTAATTCTTTGAGCGGATCCAAAAGATGCATCAGAAAGACGCATGTAAAACACTTATCCTCTAAACGCTGATGCGTGTTTTACATTAAAAGCAATGTAAATCATGCTGCACATTGTTAGATGCATGTTTGGGTCCGTTTAGGGTCCGAAACACGGATCCAAACACAGCTAAACAACGCCATGTGAACATACCCTACCACAGCACATATATAAAATGGTCTTTTGGTATGGAAACCATGCCATAAACCTTTCATTTACTTGGAATGAACATGAGGGTTGCACTTTTTTAAGATTGGAAATAATGCAGTGGACTAAGTTATTCAATATTGCCATAAAACAGTATTCAGAAATAAAGCTGTCACATTTATGCCACAATAATACTTTCTGCAACATGTTCTGTGCTTACAACATGCTGCAAATCTTTATGTCTACTTTTAAACTATTATTGTTAGTGAAGGTAAATGTGGCTTAGATTTGTTCTGCAGGATGGTGGCAGGAATGTTTCGTCTATGAGCACCATGTGGCTGGAAGTCATTGAATTGGAGGTTCCTGGATAAGGGAGCCCCTATAGATACTAAAGAGATTTTACAAACGTGTTTTCCACACAAAGAGCCAGGAGATAATGTCTTAAAATTAGAGGGTTCCCACCAGTGACATGACTTTAAGCTGCAGCTCTGTCTACACATGTTAAATGTTAAAATGTCATTTAAAATCCGGACTGGATTTGCCGTCGGCCCCATACATTCAAAAAGTTTTAAGATCCACCAGATTTTAAAACCTGTGCTGTGCAGACTATAGCACAGATTTTTTAGCGCTGTCCATGCAGCACCTTGTACCATAGGATTTACGGCAGATTCTAAATACTGAATCCACAGGAAATCTGACAATATCACCATGCTGTGTAGACATAGCACTGATCAGCGCGTGGTTCCAAAACACCCGGCATATTGCGGCGTGTACTATACACGCCACAATAAGCGGTGTGAACATAACCTAAGGCTGCCATACAGCATAAATAGATAAAGGCTGAGCTGATTCAATACTACATTATCTTTCGTTCCAAAGGCTGAAGTATTTCTGAAGAAGGGCAGTTTGCGAACTGTTTGCATTCTACTGTCATAAAAGTGTATGGGGAGTAAACAAATGACAACACCTCAAGACAACACCTCAAGAATATCTCCAAAATCCGTCCATTTCTCACTGTGGAAACGACTCAAACTCTCATTACTGCTCTTATTCTTTCTCGTCTTGACTACTGCAATTCCTTGCTTATCGGTCTCCCTCTCTGCAAACTCTCCCCTCTCCAATCTGTCCAGAATGCAGCAGCCAGGCTTGTCTTTCTCTCCAGCCGCTATACTGATGCCTCTACCCTGTGTCAGTCACTGCACTGGTTGCCCATCCAGTACAGGATACAGTATAAACTCAGCACTCTCACCCATAAAGCTCTCCACAGTGCTGCTCCTCCCTACATCTCCTCCCTAGTCTCTGTCTACCGCCCTACCTGTGCTCTCCGCTCTGCTGATGATATCAGACTACATTCCTCAATCATCCGAACCTCCCATGCCCGCCTACAAGATTTCACACGTGCGGCACCAATTCTCTGGAATATGCTACCGCGGGCGATCAGGCACATTCACAACCCTCACAGTTTTAAGAGGGCCCTGAAAATACATCTTCTCGGTCTGGTCCACCAAGATCCCTAACTGCTATCACACACATCTGTCACTCCCTGCACTTGGGCACTCACAGGCACTTATCTGTATATAGATGTACAGTCTGGGTGGCAGGTTCATCCATTTTTCATGTAAACCACCCCCTATTTATGAAACATGGCCGGACCATTGTAAACTTAGCACTTCTTACCGTATGTTTCACCCATACACCCTAATAGATTGTAAGCTCTCACGAGCAGGGCCCTCACACCTTGTGTCTCATTTGTAAGTACTTTTAATGTGTAATGACTGTATGTTTACCCTTGAATTTGTAAAGTGCTGCGGAATATGTTGGCGCTATAGAAATAAAGATTATTATTATTATTATTATTATTAACATTGCAAATAACTGAAATTGAAACTTCAGAGCATCATGTGCATAATGTGCATGGCTAATGCTTGCTACAAAGGTACACAAGGGTGGACCGATATGATCAAGTGGAACAGCTCACCGCAAAAATGAACCAGAAAGCTATCGGACGTGCATCTAAAACAACAGTTCAACAAACCGGAGAAGGGCTCTGAAGCAGTGGAATGTTCAAAGTTATATCACTAGATAAGGTCTCAGTTTTCACGTGATCTTGAATTAGGACCACTGCTGAATGACAAAAGGTTTGCCTTCTTTGATAAGTCACATTTTCTGCTCCATCAAGCAGATGGAATTTGGAGTGTCAGATGAGAAACAGAGAACAAACATCCTGCAACCATCTCTACAAGAAAGCACAAGCTGGTGGTGGCAGCATTATGGTCTGGGGAGTGATTTTGTGCCATTCCCTAAGCCCATTCATCTATGTGGAATGCACTTCCAGTCAAATTGGGTATGAATCCATCATTGCAGATCATGTGCACCTATACATGCCGATTGTCTTCCAGCAAGATAATACAATATGTCACAAGCCTAGAAATGTCCGACCTTGATTGAAAGAGCATAACCAAGATTTCCAAGTACTCCCTTGGTCCACTCATTCCCTAGACTTGAACCCAATTGAACATTTGTGGGACCACCTTGATTGTTGTGTTTGGTCTATGGGTCCTTCACCTCACTCCCTCCAGCAGCTGTGGGATGTACGGTCAGCATGGCTCAAGATACCTGTGACAACCTACCAAGACCTTACTGAGTAATTTCCATCCCATCTACCTCCTGTCTGTGCTGCACATAGCAGTTACTCTGGACATTACCTGGAAGTCATAATAATATGACTGAAATGTGTATACGCTTCAAAGTTTTTGTACAAACAGTCATAAGATAAAAAGGCATATCTGTGATTGATTTAATTTTTTTAGACTACAGTACACACAAATAACTATTTTACCTGCTGCAGATTTTTTTTTTTTATTGTAACTGAATTTGGTGAGACAGATAAAAGGCAAAACATTTTAGGCAATCATTTTACAAATCAAATTTTTGTGATTTATTTTAGTGAATACTGTTTAGTTATTGTTCCAGTATTGATAAAGTACTTTTCTCATGAAACTGTGGTTACTTTGGCTTAGAAGCAAACACCAGGACATGTTTGAGCCAGACTTCAATTTCTGTTTCACTGGAGGATACTTGCATAGTTTCCAGGAACCTTAAGAAAAAAGAAAGAAAGTCACAATGCTTAACCACTTAATGACAACACCATCTACTACTATTCCTGACCAGGTGCATTTCCAGGTTTTTTTTGTACATGCAGATTTGAAATCTAGAATGCTGACACTGTTACATAAAATTTTCTGTGATACCTAATGTTTTATTTTTTAAATTATAATGTAAAAAGAATTAGATGAAAAAGGTAAAAAAAAATTATATATTATATATTTTTTTTAAATGCAAACAAGTTTTTAAAAGTGTTCCCCTTTTTGAAATGTTTGTTTGTCTTTGTTTGTTTGTTTTTGATATATACAGTAGTCACTTTGGTGTAATTTGGGTTATCAAGTGTTTTTATTTATTTTAAACAATGTGCTCCCATATGGTCACAAAAAGACCTGCAGGAGGCATTTGTACAATGCTTTTTTCATTACTTATTTTCCCTGTATCTGAGGCTGATACATTAGCCCTGGTAACACAGGGAATACACCCCCAGCACTTACTGCAGAGCTGATCTGTCTCCATAAGGGTGCTTTCACACGGTGCATTTTTGGTGCGTTTTTCAATGCATTTTTTGTGCAGGAAGGTACAGCAATTAATGCTGTACATTGCGGCACAAAAATCGCGGTAATTACCGCGATTTTAGCCGCGATTGGTGTGCAGTAATGTACAGCATTAATTGCTGTACCTTCCTGCACAAAAAATTCATTGAAAAATGCACCAAAAGCGCACTGTGTGAAAGCACCCTAAAGCGCCTGCAGTTACCCCGCCCGGGAATTAATCACCGGGCATATGCTGGTGTTTTATGAGTGAAACATCTTCAAGGTTTTTAGAATGGATCCAGTTTGTTTTGAGTAATCACATTATTTAGTACTCCTAGACATGATTAGATACTTCATTTAACACATTAAGGGCGCAAGCAGTTTTGGCCTTCCAGACAAAACCAATTTTGAAATCTGACGTGTTACCTATCCATATGACTGTTTTCTTGTGACACATTAGGCGACAAGTATGAAAACTGGTGCAGACTAGACAGTCGTACTTCTCAGTAGGTTAGTGTAGCATTTGTCTGTATGTATGAAAGTGTCTCAGAACTTTTTAAATGTGCCCCGATGTGAGACAAAAATATGCGGCAAAATCTGCACCAAAATTTGTCTTGCCAATCTGAAAATTACATGGATTAGTACAACACTTGTGCACCACATTTTGTCTAGAAACATTTATAAATGTGTTTAATCTTATTAATGTGGCGTGACATGCTCCCTATGAATTAGCACCCACAAACTGTCGAAAGGTGTCTGATGTGTGCCAGTTTTTGGCAAAAGACCTTTTAAAAATTTGTTATATTGACAAAAATCACGCCAGAAAACTGGCGCAGCCCTGTTCATACATGTTGCCCATTGAGCTTTAAGTGAGTAATAAATTTTGGTCCATTAAATTCTTGTTTATCTGTGAAAAATATCAAGATGTCGTGAAAATGTGGAAACATTTGCCCTTTTCCAAGTTTAATTTCTGCCTGTAAGACAGTTTGTTATACCACACAAAATAATTTATAACTAGCATATACCACATGCCTACTGGGCAATGGCATAATTATTTAAATGTATATTTTTTTTTTACAACATTAAGGGGCTTAAAAATGTAGTAGTAATTTTTCATATTTTCAAGAAAATTCGCAATACAGATTTTTTAGAGACCAGTCCAGTTCTGATGTGGCTTGAAGGGCCTGTATGTTAGACACCCCCATAAATGACACCATATAAGAAGCTATACAATGTAAAATATTCCAAACAGCATTAAGAAGTTTGTTAACAATTTAGGTATCTCACAGGAATTAAATCAAATTTTCAGAATTTTACCTTTTTTTTTTTGCAGATTTTAAAATTGTATCCATTATTTACTGGAACACAAGAAAAAGCAACTCAATATTGAGTCCCTCAATCCTGCCTTTTTTAGAGATATCCCATATGAGGCCCTAGTGTGCTAATGGACTCAATCACATGCCTCAGAATAGAAGAAGCACCTACTGGATTTTAGAGTCACATTTTCATTAGGGTATTTTTTAGGCACCATTACAGGTTTGCGGACACCCCAAAAAAGACCTCAATTTGGAAATTAAGGTATATGTTCACAAAGCATTTTTGGATCCGATTTTGGATCCAAAAACGCTGCAGCAATCGGATCTAAAACAGCTGTGTTTGGATGTGTATTGGATACAGCAGGATCGCACCCTATCATTTTGAATAGGGCTCCTGCTGCGTCTTTCGGACCAAGAATTGACATGTCAATTCTTGGAACGGATCCGAAAGACGCAGTGAGACACACATTGGTGATCATTCGTGTGAACACCGATGCGTGTCTCAAATTAAAAGCAATGTAAAATCACATTGCTATTTGTTAGCTGCATGTTTGGGTCCGTTTGGGGACCGACAGACAGATCCAGACACGCAACTCAAAAGCGTATATAACACGGATGAAAACACGCTGTGTGAACATAACCTTATACCCTGTAACCAGGGCTGTGGAGTCGGAGTCGATGCCTATTTTGCAAGAGTCGGAGTCGTCATAAAAGGTACTGACTCGGACTCCCAAAATATATAATAAGTTGGTCCAGTTAGTTCGATGCAAAGAGCAAGAGGCATTGGGTCTGGCCAGTGCTACTGCTCCCATATCTTCAGCCTCATCACATGAGGAGTGTAATTGATGACATGGAGCAGGCAAAGCACTGTCCCAGGGGAAAAGATTCCGATCCCAGGGCAAACAGATTTCAGCAAAATTTTTCACCTGCTTTCAAAGAAGTAGAAGATCAACCATTCATCAAAATTCCTTTATACCCTGACATTGTTAGAGATGTTGCCCCTGTGATCAAAGATTAAAACATTGCTATCCTTTTGCTTGTCAGTGTCTGTTCTACCTTAATAGCTTGATTATTGTATCAAAAGGTGATAAAGAGCCAGATGTTACCATTTTACTACAGTAAAGTTATCACTTAAACATGCGCCGTGTATGAGGGAATCAGGAGTCGGAGTCAGGAGTCGGAGGTTTGGTAAATTGAGGAGTTGGAGTTGGGGCTTTGGCTTGCCGACTCCACAGCCCTGCCTGTAGCGAATATATCTATGGGCATAGTGTGTATACGGACCCTACAGGTGTTCGAAAAATTGTGTTTAGCTGTAAAAATTAAAAATATAATTTTTTCCAAAACTATGCAGTTTTAACTGAAAAGGTTTAATTTTCACAAGGAATTCTGGAAAAAATCATCTCAAAGTTTGTCCCTCAATTTCTTACAAGTGTGGCAATACACTACAGTGGGGAAAATAAGTATTTGATACAGTGGTGATTTTGTAAGTTTTTCCACCTACAAAGAATAGAGAGGTGTGTGATTTTTATCGTAGGTACACTTCAACTGTGAGAGACAGAATCTAAAAATAAAACAAAAAAACACGTATGATTTCTAAATAATCATTTTGCATCTTTTTTTATCATTAGAATTTTTATTAATTTTTCAAAAAAGACAGAACAATAAACACCGCAGAGGGAAAAACTTAGGGATAACAATATCAGGGAGAGGAGAAGGGAAGGGGTACATAGGGATAACACATGCCATGTACACAAATAATCAGGTAGATCAATTACCACCAGGTTCTGGGTCATCAAGTAACCACAAGTCATTTTAAAACAAGTTATATAAGAATCTACAAAAAGGTCCAATTTGGACATCATAATGGTAAATTAGTAACACATATAATATTTTTATATGAAGTATTTAGATGAAGTCCAGGACAGTCAATTATTTCTCGCTTTAATCAATAAGTGTGTGTGTGTGTGTGTGTTTGGGGGGGGGGTTACTAAGCTAGTTTCGCAATTATATTGTCTGTTAATTCTCTGAACTATTTCCCCGATGTTTTGTGGGTGTGGGGTTCTCCAACGGGCTGCAATTGCCATTCTGGTTGCAATTAATGAGTGTGAGAGGATTGTGTGAAAAGAACAAGGGACGTCGTTGAACGTTAGGTCTAGAACAGCAAGTTCTGCAGTTAGAGCAATATGCCATCGAAAAATCTCAAGGAGGAGGGATTCTAGTGGTTTCCAAATAGGTAGTATCAAAGGGCAGCTCCACCACATATGCAAAAGCGAACCTTTTCGCTCCGCATTGTCTCCAGCAGAGTTGAAAGCCCAGGAGTCATGTGGGAGATTCTGCTCGGAGTCAAGTACCATCGAAGGTGTATTTTCCTAGAAATTTCTACATGGTTAGCACACCTTGAGTACTTGGAAACCACATTTGCTGCTTGTAACCAGTCTGTTGTTGGGTATGAGTGAGAAAGTTCCTTTTCCCATTTCACAGCATACTTTGGCTTAGTCTCTATATCTGTTTCGAATAGTGATCTATAAGCAATCAACAAACCCTTTTTATTGCTACCTTTTTGCCAGAGGAAGTTGTGTAGTGGTGAGGAGGCCTGAGCTGTGAGTGGTAGACATTGGGTCTGGATTAGGTGCCGTAATTGAAGATATACAAAAAATTGATGTTTTGGGATGGAGTATTTTTGTACCAAATTGTCTAAAGCGGCTCTTATAGAATATATCTCCTACCTCCCAGATTCCACGATGTATCCATTGTGTAATTGGAGCATCGGGTAAGATAATTTGTAAGGCTGAAAGAGGGCAATGACGTTTATCAATTGTTACTATTTGTTTGCAGGCGACATGTTTATACCATACTTCTGCCGTGTGTGTAAGGGATAGTAATTCGTATGTTTTAGTGGGTCTCCACATAACATAGCAATTAAACAATCCTTAAATGAGCCTTTTGGAATCCATGTGTTTTCAATTGTTGACCAATGATGTGTTTAGGGAGAGTTCCAGAAGAACATGGACTCCAGAATGGATGCTAGGTTATATTGTAATAGATTAGGAACCGATAAATCTCCCTCAGAACCTCTCCTATATAAATATTGTCTTTGAAATCTTGGCTTTTTTGATCGCCATATGAATTTCAGCAGGAGGTTTTGAAGATTGGTCAACAAAGGTTTAGAAAATTGGAATGGTAAGGACCTTGCTACGTATAGAAATCTGGGTAAGAGTAACATTTTAGTCAGATTTATGTGTGCTAGCCATGATGATGGAAGTTGGGTAAGTCTATTAGTTTCATTAGTTATAAAAGAAGCAATGGACTCTAGATTCTTATGTATTGTATCTTGCAGATCAGGATATATTTTAATTCCTAGATAAGAGGCATACCTATTAAGAAGGTCAATGAGTGCAGGGATGGAAGTTTCAGGCTGCTGCATCATTATCGATATGTCATCTGCGTAGAGACTGACTTTATGAATCTCGTTGTTAATCGTTATACCGCTGATGTTTTTAGTTTTCCTAATATGTTCCGCCAGAGGTTCTGCACAGAGACCATATATTAATGGAGAGAGAGGGCACCCTTGTCTAGTACCATTAGTAATGTAAAATTTTTCAGAAAGAAATCCTGACGAATAGACCCTTGTGGAAGGGGTAGAGTATAAGGATAAGATGGCAGACAGAATTCTACCCTCAAAACCAAAGTTCTGTAATACTTTTTCCATATAGCCCCAATTAATTCGGTCGAAGGCCTTTTCTCCGACTAGGGAGAGAATGGGAAAGGGTAATCTCTGCTTCGATGCTATTTGAAGGATATCCAGAACTTGTCGTATGCCATCTCTCGTTTGTCTACCCCGCACAAAGCCTACCTGATCTTTGTGGATCAAAGTAGGAAGTATTTTGTTAAGTCTATCTACCAGGATCTTTGAAAAAACTTTTATGTCCGAATTTAATAAGGATATGGGTCTGTAATTTTAGACCAGGTCTGCCGATTTCCCAGGTTTTGGAATAGTAGATATAGTGGCACAAAATAGTTCTTCCGGAGGGGCTCCCTTTTCAAAAATGGATTGAAAGAGGTCAGTTAGGTATGGTGAAAGGAGGGAATTAAACATTTTGAAGTATTCGTTGGTTAGCCCATCTGGACCTTGGGATTTGTTGCATTTTAGGTGATTTATGGTTTTTTCAACTTCGGGAGTAGTAATCGGTTGATTAATCCAAGCCAGCTGGTCCAAGTTAAGGGAAGGTAAGGATATTTCTTGTAGAAAGGAATCTATATCCTGATCTCTCACCGGTGGCATTGTAGGGTCTGAGCCAAGGTTGTAAATGGAGCTATAATATTTAGCGAAAGCTTTCGATATTTGCCGAGGATCACATATTTTAGAATTAGAGGGGGTGGTAAGGTATGATATTCGTGATCTTGCTTGGAGTACTTTGACTCTTTTAGCTAATATCCTGCTCGGTCTGCCTCCTTGAAGATAAAAATTCCATTTTAATCTATTCAGGTGTGTCTCATACTGTTGGAGATGCATTTTTGAGCGCCTGCAGTTCATTTTTGATAGTTTGGAAGGGCGATTTCTTAAACTGAGAGTCAAGTGATTTAATCTTATCTAGAAGCTCATTTATGTTTGTGTCTCTACGCCTCTTTTCCCTAGCCACTATAGATATGAATATGCCACGAGTGTATGCTTTATGAGCGCACCATAGTGTTTCAGCTGATGGGGCAGTAGGGGCATTGATTGTGAAATAATCTGTTAATGACGCAGAAATCTCTGATAAGATTTTTGGAGATTTAAGCAAAAAGTTAAGGCACCACGGTGGGAGGGGGGGTGGGGGTTATGATGAGGAGGAAAAAGTGTCCCTAATTTTAAGAAAGACCGGTGCATGGTCAGACCAGGTTTTATAGCCTATAGTGGAACTAGAAACCAGTTGAAGTGCCTGTCTATTAAGAAGAAAAAAGTCAAGTCTTGCGTGTGTGTTTCTGGGCGCTGAATAATGGGTAAAATCTAACTCCTCTGGATGTGCATAGCTCCATGGGTCATGTAGGTTTTCCTCTGAAATGAGGGATTTTAGTTCAGGAGTGAATCTTGAGCCCCCTCCAGACTTGTCTTTGGATTTATCTATTACCATATTGAAATCGCCGCAGATTACTAAGTTCCCTTTGAGTATGTCTTGGACTTTAGCTAAGGTTTTCGTGACAAAGGCTAATTGGTGCGTATTCGGGGCATACAGTGTTACAATCGTGTAGTCTAATGCGTTGAGAGTCCCCTGTAAGATAACATATCTGCCATTAACATCAATAATTGACTGATTGAGGCTGAACGCAACAGTGTCCTTGACAAAGACAGACACTCCTGCTTTCTTATGATCTAGCGTCGAATGGAAAGAATAAGGACATTTTTTATATGCAAGTCTGAATGAATCAGTGTTACAGATATGTGTCTCTTGTAGACATACCACATTGGCGCCAGACCTAAGAATGTCCCTCCACATACAGGACCTTTTGCAGGGAGAGTTAAGGCCATTCACATTTAGTGATATAAATTTGATCGACATTGTGAAAGATTGATATCACTAGTGATGGCCGACCCGTGTAAATCATATCCTTCAACTTCAAAAGTTAGACTTGAAATGAGGTTACAATGTTGTGGTACATGGTGGCAAGAAACAGGAAGGAATGCGAACTGATAGCAATGCAAAGTAGCAAAAACCATGACAACTAAAGTTAACATACAAAATCAGTACAAAAAATCAGTACAAGAAAAAATCTCTCCAACCGAAAAAGTGGAGATGCGTCAGGGGGCAAGTCCTTGCCTAAACAACCGAAGACGAAGATCAAAATACCTATCAAAGCACCAGTTGAACCTTTGAATGAGGACATGACTGCCTATCCAGGGAGACTGTCAGTCATTTGGACGAGATCTAGACCTATGATTTTTGTCTGACCAAAGCGGGGTTATGGCCTCCGGTCTGGATGGGCCTTTTTTCTGCGGCGTAGACATGGGAGAAACAAGAAGACCCCAGGACAGGAGAAGTTCTTTCGCCATGGCCGGGGTATTGCAGACCATAGTGACATTGTCTTTGGAGATCGCTAACTTGACGGGGAATCCCCAGTGGTATCCAATATTGTGCTCTCTCAGCACTTTCGTGAAGGGTGTAAATTCTTTCCTCTTGAGTATCGTGCCCGCGGATAAATCAGGAATGATCGATAGGCTTGCAAATCTATCAGGCAAGGTGATACGGGTTTTCAAGGTTCTAGGAAAGTTATCTTTTGTCTTGAATAAATGGATACGGGCTATCACATCTCTTGGAACTGCCGCAGGAAGATGTTTTGGTTTCGAGAGGCGGTGTATCCTGTCAATCATCAGGTCGGCCTGGGAGGCTTCTGGTAAGACGATTGCCATCATGTCTGTCCGAAATGAGGAAAGAGCTTCCATTGGAGCTGATTCTGGAATACCACGAAGTCTAATATTGTTCTTCCTGGATCTGTCTTCCAGATCCCGAAGTTTAGATGATAATCGTTGCACTTCTTCCTCCAGTTCAGTGTTCGCATCAATGAGTAAGTTGTGCGAGGTTGTAATCTCTATCATTTTTCTTTCAACGTGGTCCGCCATAGCTTGTAAGGTTTTTAATATCAGTTTTGAGGTCTGACATTGTTTCTTTAATATCTCTATGCAGCGTATCCCTGAAAGATGAGGAGTCGTTTAAGAGTAGCCTCCATTGTAGAAGTTTGGTCAGTCGCATCTTGATGCTCCATGTCCACTGACTCTGGTTGTGGGGAGGGGACTGAAAGTTGAGAAAATGGGTTTTGATCTTCCAAAGTTTGGAGCAATGGAGATGAATGTTTAAAGAATTGGGTGAGCTTGGTCGGTTTTGCACGTTGTGATTTTTTTGATGCGCTGCGCATTCTTCTTTGTGTGCGGAATGACATATATGGTAGTGATTAAACAGGTAAACAATAGTTGACGGAGGAAAGTTATTTCCCTCTCTCCCTCTCTGTCTTCTCTTTCCCTTGTTTCACTGTCACTTTTTTAAAATGTTATTTTTATTTTAATGCACACAGCACACGCTAGGAAGAATTGTGAAGGCGTAGATTGCCTATTAGTGGTAGTGTGAGGAACGGTTTGTAACTCAGCAGGTGATGAGCAGAAAAGGTAAGATGTTAGAACACGTCCACTGAGAGAGTTCCACTGCCTTTATTGTCAAGCCTTCTTTGCATGCTATGGCAGAAAAACATGCAGAATCGTGGAGGCGGGTAGGAGCAGTGTTGGCAGGTATATAATATCAAGACAAATGTATAATATCAAGAAAGCAATCTCCGGGCAGACTCAAAATGCCGCCAGCCGAACAGAGATATAGAAGGCTGGATAGAGCCTTAATTATTCAGGGAAAGCAGGGCTGTCCTTATGGTGTAACTGGGCAGTTATTCATATGATGGACTGCAAATTAATATGAGAAGTGCTTTTTAACTCTGGCAGCATGAGCAGGCAGGGTTTTGCCCAGGGTAATACTGTCCGTATAAAATGGCTACCACCACGTGTTAAGAGTCACTATGCACTAGTTGGTTCTTCTTTTAAACACCTAGAGCTGTGGCAGGGGTCTGGTAGCTTAGTGTTGTGTTGTACACCCGTTGGTGGTGTGCAGGCATACTTCCAGGCATCCAGGAGTGTGTCACCTCTCCTCCCGTGGCGTACCGTTAATGGAGTCAGATCTGAGGAGTGTGAGGAGCTGCTAGACGTGTCGGCTCCGGCTGGCACCCCCGAGCAGGCCCGTGCTTCCACCTCGTCTCTACCTCGTCAGCAGCAGGTGTTGCGTTGGAGACAGTTCCTTCAGCACCGAGGCTGGTGCGGAGCAGACGGGGCTTGCCGCTGATGTAATCCCGCCTGTGTACACCGCGCTGAAGGGAGCACACGCAGCCACGCTCCAACAGGGCCCCGGGTGGGTAGCTGTGGATACCTTGGTGGGGGTCCAGGGACCAATATACAACACCAGGTGACGGTCCGGGTGTTCAGCAGGTCTAAGGGTGGTTTTTCAGTCTCTCTGAGGCAGTCTTGAGGCTTGTGTGTGCCGGTTTAGCTGGGTTCAGCACGGAGCTCTCCTGAAGTGCAACCTACGCCAAAAATCCCAAAAATCACATTTTCTGATTTGGAAAAAATGTATTTGCAAATTATGGTGGAAAATAAGTATTTGGTCACCTACAAACAAGCAAGATTTCTGGCTCTCACGGACCTGTAACTTCTTCTTTAAGAGGTTGCTCTGTCCTCTACTCATTACCTGTAGTAATGGCACCTGTTTGAACTTATCAGTATAAAAGACACCTGTCCACAACTTTAAACAGTCACACTCCGAACTCCACTATGATGAAGACCAAACAGCTGTCGAAGGACACCAGAAACAAAATTGTAGCCCTGCTCCAGGATGGGAAAACTGAATCTGCAATAGGTAAGCAGCTTGGTGTGAAGAAATCAACTGTGGGAGCAATAATTAGAAAATGGAAGACATACAAGACCACTGATAATTTCCCTCAATCTGGAGCTCCACGCAAGATCTCACCCCGTGGGTTCAAAATGCAGTGCCAGATGTGTACCCTTGCTTAAGCCAGTACATGTCCGGACCAGTCTGAATTTTGCTAGAGAGCATTTGGATGATCCAGAAGAGTATTGGGAGAATGTCATACGGTCAGATGAAACCAAAGTAGAACTGTTTGGTAGAAACACAACTCAAGAATGAGAGAATGCCGAGTTGCATCCAAAGAACACCATACCTACTGTGAAGCATGGGGGTGGCAACATCATGCGTTGGGACTGTTTCTCTGCAAAAGGGACCAGGACAACTGATCTGTGTACATGAAAGAATGAATGGGGCCATGTATCGTGAGATTTTGAGTGCAAACCTCCTTCCATCAGCAAGGTCATTGAAGATGAAATGTTGCTGGGTCTTTCAGCATCATAATGATCCAAAGCATACTGCCAGAGCAATGTAGGAGTGGTGTCATGGGGGCTGGCGCGTTAGCCGTCGCCCCCCGTGGCCGCCCCCTGCCTGCAGGGGCTCTGGCACGGGTGCCGCTGCCACCGGCGACCATCCCCTTGCTGCCCGGGCTCCGGCGCCAGTGTACTTACCTGTCCACGCTCCTGTGCTCTCTGCTCCTGTCTCTCCTAGCCGCTGTGTGCGCACCTGTTGCTTAGGGTAAAGATGCAGGAGCTTTGCATAGAGGATATGGAAGATGGGGATTTGGATAATGAAGGAGAGCCCATCATCCATCACCACATGCCCAACCCAGCCTTCTACCCAATTAAAGCCAGGGTACCTGCCATGGAAGCTTTCCAAAATGTTATGGAGCGGGACCTTTTATGCACCTTTACGGAGCCCCCCAAGGTGCATAAAAATGCCTTCCCCCCAAGCCTAAGGCCCATTATTTTGAGTAATGAATCCCTCTGTGAAAGACTTAGTACCTGGATAGACCAACATCTTCAGCCCATAGTGCGTAAACTACCCGGTTACATAAAAGACACCAAATCTATGTTGAGAACTATGGCAGGTAGACAATGGCAAAATAGCTATACATGGATAAGCTGTGATGTCATCAGCTTATATTCATCCATACCGCACGACATTGCCATTATAGCAGTAACATTTTTCCTCAAACATCGTAGTAATTATGGCCCTAATCTACAAGAATTTTTACTCATGTCAGTAGAATTCCTATTAAAAAGTAACTTTTTTCAAATTTGAAAACAATTTCTACTTACAATTGGTGGGGGCAGCTATGGGTGCCACTGCCTCACACTCATTGGCCAATATTACCATAGCGTGGTGGGAGCACCATGCCATTTATCATGTGGACAATCCCTATCTTGAGTGCATTGTTTGGTATGGGCGCTACATCGATGACCTCTTGGTCATCTGGGGTCACGATGTAGCGCTCATACAGCCCTTTTTGGAGTATCTAAATCATAATCACTTTAATCTACGCTTTACTGGCAATTGGGATAAATATGAGATCCCGTTTCTGGACATTCTCCTTAGAGGAGATTTAGAGAGTGGTACAGTTATAACTATAATGTATCGAAAACCAAATTCTGGGAACTCCATCCTTAAAGCAAACAGCTGCCACTCTCCGAGTACTATTAGGGCGATAACTTATGGAGAGTACGTAAGGGCTCGCAGACTCTGCACTCGAGATGGGGATTATAAAGAATCAGTTAATAACATTGATCAAAGATTGGAGGAGAGAGGTTATACTACAAGTGAGATGAAAAGAGCTAAAGCAAAAATTAGTGTTAAAGGGGTTGTCTCGCTACAATGATTGGGTTTTAATTTAAAGATCTTTAAAAAACAAGCAGCTTTGCAATATATGTTCATTACAAATGTCCTACTGATTTTGAGCTAGCCCTGTTAGTATTACTACATCAGCTCCTCAAATCTCTATAGTAGCCGACCTGTTGATCCTTATCTTACTGGCTGTCAGGTCTGAATGACTCATCACCTTTGAAGACAGGTCTGAGCAGAGAGCCCCTCCAGCACAGAATGCTTCTGGAGTGGAAGGAGGGGGAGGGAGGACTCTGGAGTCTGTGTCCATGCAGCCTGGATTAACCCTGTGTGTCCCTGCTTCCTCCTGCTCTCTACACAGATAGATGTGACAGCAGTGACCCTGTCTGTTACTATAATCATGATGTGTCTTTGGAACTGTGACTATACTAATACTGTACAGTTCAGGCATGTGAATACTTTCTGCTCTCCTGTATTAGTGAGACATCCTGAGTATAGTAACACTTCCCTTGTTGTTGCTGGAGATGTGGAGACTTGTAAGCTAAGCAGGGGATATAGGAACACTTGCATCCTCTCTGCTCTATTAGCACACCACTTCACATTCCTCTCTACACTCATAGATCAGCCCTCTCCTGTAACAGACCTAGGCAGGCACACACAGGGTGAACTCTGAGAGCAAACCCCCTCCCCCCCCCCACCTGTATAGAAGTTACGTAGCTGCCTGTGTGCTGATGGGAGGGGGGAGAGGGAGCAGAACAGACAGACCAAGAAGCACGCCCCTCAGTTCAACTTACCAGGGACACTGACAGGCTGAAAGCTCGTAATGAGACAACTCCTTTAAAACACAACACCTATTGGAAAATATTGAACATAATGAAGACAAGCGATATAATTCTAACAAATTAGTGTTTTCCACTAAATTTAGTAAAAACTATAGAGAAATAAAATCAATATTTTATAAAAACCTCAATATTCTACGTCAAGATGAAATTCTCTCAGAGATCTTAAAAAATGGAGTAGCATGTGTTCCCAGAAAGAATCAAACAATAGGTAACATGATATCTCCAAGCACCTTTGTTAGGGGGATTCCTCAAGGCAAGATATGGTTAAAACAAAAAGGCTTCTTCAAATGTGGGGTCAATAAATGCAATGCATGTAGCCTTAGCATTAAAACCAACACATTCAGTGATGCCACAAACATGGAAAAATTTGAAATAAAACAGTTTATTAACTGCAAGACACACCATGTTGTGTACATCATTGAATGCACAATATGCCAAAAAAAAATATGTGGGCAGTACCAAACGAAAAGTAAAAAACTCGAATTATGGCGCATATAGCTAGTATCAAAAAGAGCAATGAATCCGTATCGGGAGCGACAAGACATTTCCTTGAATGTAATCAACGTAATACAACTAGCCTTAAATTTTATGCCATCGAACAAGTAACTAGCCCAAATAGAGGAGGAAACTGGGATAAAAAATTAAGGCAGAGAGAGGCTTACTGGATACATATTGGGTACCAGAAGACCGCAAGGTTTAAACTATCGCACCAATCTGTTATCTATATATTGAAAATTATGCCCATATATTTGTGTATACTACATTAGGTGTATTCCCCTTTAAGGGAAAATGCCATGACATCTAATTTGCATTGAACATGTGACCGTAAATCCTGCATATGATTGGTTTTAAGTTGTTTTAAATATAGCAGCTAAGTACCTTAACTCTGACTGTGAGCAAGAGCGATACGCTCGATACGCGTCTGTCAAGTGCAGGCATCCTGTGACTTTGTTTGCGCGCTGCTAGTTTTAATTTTCAAGAAAGCTGTATTTTTTCACCGTTACCGGCATTTGGAGTTCCTTGCGGTGCAAGCCTCGGAGTGGTTTAGCACCAGGATATCCGGTATTGAATTGGCGTTCATACCGCTTGGCCGGCGGGAACCGGGACGGAGCGCAACACAGCTCGGACTCGCATGAAGGAGAAAAGACTAGCCCGTGCAAATAGGTGAGCTATCTCTATTTTTCATATCATCGCTTGCGGTGGTCCAGCGAATCCACCAATCCCTTACAGAACAATCTGGCCATGGATTCCGCCAGGGTACCTTTGCCCGACCTCCGGGACGTCACAACGGCCGTTGCCCAGCAGAGCCAGCGTATTGACCAGCTCGCGGCCATGATGCAGAACCTTGCGGCCCGTCTACCTCCGCCTGCGGCCGCCACGCCAGTTGCTCCTGCAGCCATTGCTCTATCTGCTCCTGCACCAGGACCATCTCTGCATCTGCCGCTCCCCTCACGCTATGATGGAGACCCTTAGAAGTGCTGTGGCTTCATCAGTCAATGCTCCATCCACATCGAGATGATGGGGCATCAATTCCCTACCGAGCGGGCCAAGGTGGCCTTTATAATTAGCCTCTTATCGGTGGAAGCCTTGGCCTGGGCCACTCCACTGTGGGACCGAGGAGATCTGTTGACGGCAAATTTGCAAACCTTTCTCCAGGGGTTCCGCACCGTCTTCGAGGAACCTGGCCGCACCTCCTCAGCTGCCGCAGCTCTGCTCCGTCTCCGTCAGGGTGACTCTACTGTGGGTCAGTACTCCGTGCAGTTCCGCACCCTAGCCTCAGAGCTGGACTGGAATAATGAGGCTTTGGTGGCGACCTTCTGGCAAGGCCTTTCTGGGCGCATTAAAGACGAGCTCGCAGGTCGGGACCTGCCATCCGCTCTGGACGAACCAATTCAGTTGGCTACCCGAATTGATATTCGGTTTGCCGAGAGACAAAAAGAGCTCCGCCTCCAACGGGAGGTCGCCCGATCACGCTGGCTAACTCGTCTGGCTCCCGTTTTCCAACGACCGCCACTTCCTCCGCCAATGGTTCCTGAGGACGAACCCATGCAGGTCGAGAGAGCCCACCTAACCCAGGAGGAACGCTCGCAGCATCGTCAGTGTGTTTCCACTGTGGTGGTTCTGGCCACTTCATTGGGGATTGGCCGGTGCGCCCGGGAAACTGTCGCACGTAGGGCTTGCAGGAGAGGCATCTCTAGGTGTCAGAGCGGCCTCTTCCCGTCTGACCATTCCTGTACTATGTGGCGTTTCGCCAGACAGCACCTTTCAAGCCACCGCCTTCCTTGATTCGGGGTCCGCTGGAAATTTTGTAAGCCACGTGCCGGTGTCCAAATTTCGTCTCCCGGTGACCCATCTGCAGAAACCCATGTTCGTCTCCTCTGTCAGTGGCGAATGCCTAAAGGATGCTATTCGGTTCTGCACTGCGCCCCTCACCTTGCAGATTGGCGCCCTACACAAGGAGACTCTGAGACTTCTGCCTAGCTCCTCTTCTGAAATTCTCCTGGGCCTCCCTTGGTTGCGAGACCATGCCCCGACTTTAGACTGGAACACGGGTGAGGTTATCCGTTGGGGTTCCACGTGCCACTCGCGATGCCTTCCTGTACTCCGTCCGGCTCTACAGCTCGCCTCTGTAAAGTCTACGAAGCCTCTGCCGGGTCTTCCCACTCCATACCAGCATCTAGCTGACGTCTTTTCCGAAAGACAGGCTGAAACTCTTCCCCCGCTCCGGCCGTTCGACTGTCCTATTGACCTGCAACCCGGTAGTACTCCTCCCCGAGGCAGAGTCTATCCTCTTTCTGCCCCGGAGACTAAGGCGATGTCAGAATATATTCAGGAGAATCTCCATAAAGGCTTTATATGCAAGTCTTCCTCGCCTGCGGGGTCCGGTTTTTTCTTTGTTGAAAAGAAAGATGGTACTCTCCGGCCCTTTATCGATTACTGAGGACTCAATAAATTCACTATAAAAAATCGATACCCTCTGCCTCTGATCTCGGAGCTGTTTGATCGCCTGCGTGGCACAAAATTTTTTACCAAGTTGGATTTACGCAGAGCAACTTGATTCGTATCCAAGAAGGTGACGAATGGAAAACGGCCTTTAATAACCGAGATGGCCATTTTGAATATCTCGTCATGCATTTGGCCTCTGCAACGCTCCGGTGGTGTTCCAGAATTTCGTCAACGAGATATTCCGCGATCTTCTCTACGTCTGTTATCGTCTACCTGGATGACATTTTAATCATGTGTACTGAACTGGAGACTCACTGCCACCACGTCCACCAGATGCTCATGCGTCTCCGTAGCCACCAGTTATATGCCAAACTGGAGAAATGCCTGTTTGAACGGACCTCATTGCCCTTCCTAGGATACATTGTCTCGGATCAGGGTCTCCAGATGAATCCCTCTAAGCTCTCAGCGGTCTTACAATGGCCTCGACCAGTGGGCCTTCGGTCCACCCAACGCTTTTTGGGGTTTGCAAACTATTACAGGCAGTTCGTCTCGCATTTCTCCACCCTCGTGGCTCCACTGGTGGCCCTTACGAAGAAGAATGCCAACCCTAAATCCTGGCCTCCAGAAGCCCAAGCTTTGAACGCCTTAAATCAGCATTCACTTCAGCTCCTGTTCTGTCTCGCCCGGATCCGCAGCGTCTGTTTGTCCTAGAAGTGGATGCCTCCTCAATAGGTGCAGGCGCTGTCCTCCTACCGAAGTCCACCTCTGGGAGACTGCATACTTGCGGCAGCTTTTCCAAAACCTTCACCCCTGCCAAAAAAAATTACACGATCGGTGATCGCGAACTACTGGCCATTAAGTTAGTTCTAGAAGAATGGCGGCACTTGCTGGAGGGGGCTCGCCACCCCATCGATATCTTCACCGATCATAAAAGCTTCTTTATCTTCAGTCTGCTCAACGACTGAATCCTCGACAGGCCAGGTGGTCACTCTTTTTCGCCCGCTTTGACTTTCTCCTCCACTTTGGGCCAGCTGGGAAGAACGTCAAGGCGGACGCCCTCTCTAAATCCTCGGACACAGTGGGCCTGGAGCCGCCTGTGCAGCACATAATTCCTCCGGAACGACTCCTCACGGCGGCCCCCGTGGACCTTCAACAGCTACCTCCTGGAAAGACCTACGTACGCCCTACAATGCAGCCTCGAATCCTGAAGTGGGGGCATTCCTCACGAACAGCTGGTCATCCTGGAGTCTGTAAGTCCCTGCAACTAATCTCTCATTACTGGTGGCCCACCCTCGCTAGAGACTTTGTCCTAGCCTGTACCTCCTGTACCCGTAATAAAGTCACTCGTCTCAGACCCGCGGGTCTGCTTCAGCCTCTCCCGGTGCCAGAAAGACCTTGGTCCCATGTAGCCATGGACTTTGTTACGGACCTCCCGGCCTCCTCTAGAAACACGATCATTTGGGTGGTGACTGATAGGTTCTCGAAGATGGCTCACTTTGTTCCTCTGCCCGTGTTACCCTCTGCCCCCCAGCTGGCCCAGCACTTTTTTCACCACATTTTTCAGTTACATGGTCTCCCATTGCATATCGTCTCGGATAGGGGGCGTCCAGTTTGTTTCGAGATTCAAGCGGGCTCTATGTGGTCAGTTACAGGTTCAGCTAGACTTCTCGTCTGCATACCACCCTCAAACTAACGGGCAGGTAGAGAGGGTTAACTATGTTTTAGGTACCTACCTACGACATTTTGTATCCGCCCGTCAGGATAACTGGTCTGACCTCCTCCCCTGGGTGGAATTCTCCTATAATTCCCTAGACTCGGAATCCGCTGGAGCCTCTCCTTTTCTTGCTGTGTTTGGGCTACATCCCCGCCCACCTCTCCCTCTGGCTACCTCGTGTCACATTCCTGCCGTGGATGCCCAAGTTCAGGACATCAAGGCACTCTGGCAACTCACACGACAGGCCCTTGTACGGGCCTCTGTTCGCACCAAGGTCCAGGCTGACAGGTACCATAGACCTCCGCCCCTATTTAAGCCGGGTGATAGAGTTTGGTTGTCCGCCAAATATATTCGTTTCAAGGTGCCCAGTTATAAGTTAAGCCCGAAGTATTTAGACCCTTTTGTTGTACTTCGGCAACTAAACCCGGTGTCCTACAAGCTCTGCTTGCCTCCTACTCTGCGTATCCACAATGCCTTCCATGTTTCTCTCCTCAAACCTGTGGTGCTGAACCGCTTCTCCCGTGGGTCTGTCTCGCCTTCTCCTGTGGCCAACTCTGATAACATCTTTGAGGTCAAGGAGGTGCTGGCTGAAATAACTGTGAGGGTGAAGCGGTTCGGAGGAGCTTCGTTGGAACCTGAGGCCAATCTGTCACCCGACCTCCTCTCTAAATTCCGAAAGAGGGGGAGACCTTAAGGGGGGTACTGTCATGGGGGCTGGTGCGGGCTCCGGCGCCAGTGTACTTACCAGTCCACACTCCTGTGTTCTCTGCTCCTATCTCTCCTAGCCGCTGCGCGCGCACTCGCTGCTTAGGGCGCGCATGCGGTGGCTGGTCTGGATTTAAAGGGCCTATATAAGGTACACGCCTCCTGCACTCTCTGCCAGATTGTTGGTGTGCATTAGTGTGTTTTGAGAGTGTTGGAGTTCCGTATTGATTACCCATGTACCAGTCCGTTCCACTACGTTTCCTGACATTGCCTGTTTGCCGCCTACCCTGACCGTCTGCCCGTCTCTGACCACGAAACTCTGCCGCCCGTCCCCGACTTAGTCTCCGGATTACGATTCTGTACCACGCATTACCCCGGCCGCCATCGCAAGCAAGTCACGTTGGGGGTAGCGACCTGGTAGCCTGACGCCGCAGCAAGTCGATCCCGCTTTGCGGCGGGCTCTGGAGAATACCGGGGGCTACTTAGACTCCGCTCCCTGGCGTGGCTTAACTATCATCGCTTGCGGTGGTCTATCGAATCCACCAATCCCTTACAAGTGGCTTCGTAAGAAGTATTTCAAGGTACTGGAGTGGCCTAGCCAGTCTCCAGCTCTCAACCCCATAGAAAACCTTTGGAGGGAGTTGAAAGTCCGTGTTGCCCAGCGACAGCCCCAAAACATCACTGCTCTAGAGGAGATCTGCATGAAGGAATGAGCCAACATACCAGCAGCAGTGTGTGTCAACCTTGTGAAGACTTACAGAAAACATTTGACCTCTGTCATTGCCAACAAATGATATATAACAAAGTATTGAGATTAACTTTTGTTATTGACCAAATAATTCTTTTCCACCATCATTTGAAAATAAATTATTTCAAAATCAGATAATATAATTTTCGGGATTTGTTTTCTCATTTTGTCTCTCATAGTTGAGGTCTATCTATGATGTCAATTAAAGGCCTCTCTCCTCTTTTTAAGTGGGAGAACTTGCACAATTGGTGGCTGACCAAATACTTTTTTCCTCACTGTATACACAATGGCCAAGACTAAAGAGCTGTCGAAGGACACCAGGGACAAAATTGTAGACTTGCACAAGGCTGGGGTGGGCTACAGGACAAAAAGTAAGCAAATTGATGAGAAGGCAATTATTAGAAAAAGGAAGAAACACAACATGACAATCTTCCTCAGTCTGGGGCTCCATTAAAATCTCGCTTTGTGGGGTAAGGACGATTCTGAGATAGGTCAGGAATCCGTCTAGAACTTCTCGGGAGGACCGGATGTGGTCAATGAGGTGCATAGAGTTAGGTCCACAATCCCAAAGATTTCCGGTAGTAACACACTAAGCCGTCATGGATTAAAATCCTCCAGGGCATTCAAGGTCCCCCTGTTCACGCCAGCACATGTCCGGGTCCGTTTTGATCATCAAGATGGTCGTTGGTGAACTACAGAGGAGGCATGGGAGAAGGTTGTGTGGTCAGATGAGACCAAAATAGAACTTTTTGGTATCAACTTCACTCGCTATGTTTGGAGGAAGAAGGAAGAGTACAACCCCAAAAACACCATCCAACCGTGAAGCATGGGGGTGTAAACATCAAACTTTGGGGGTGCTTTTCTGCACCGCATTGAAGGGAAAATGGATGGGGCCATGACCCAAAACACACAGCCAGAACACCTAATAAGTGGCTCCGTAAGAATCATTTTAAGGTCCTGGAGTGGCCTAGCCAGTCTCCAGACCTGAGCCCAATCAAAAATCAAAAAGCTGAAACTCCCTGCAAAGACAGCTCCAAAACCTGAAAGATCTGGAGAATATCCAATATCCCTGCTGCAGTATGTGTAAACTTGGTTAAAAACTACATGAAACGTCTGACCTCGTAATTGGAAACAAAGGTTTCTTTACCAAATATTAAGTTCTGTTTTTCTTTTGTAACAAATAATTATTTCACTCAATAAAATGCAAATTCATCATTTAAAAATTATACAATGTGATATTCTGGATTTCTTTTTAGATTCTGTCTTTCACAGTTGACGTGTACCTATGCTAAAAATTACAGACCTCTCCATTCTTTGTAGGTGAAAAAACTTGTAAAATCACCACTGTATCAAATACTTATTTTCCTCCCTATATATGTGGGCGTGAACTGCTGTTTGGGCGCATGGCAGGGTGTATAAGAGGGAGCGCTATTTGGTTTTTGGAACACAGATTTTGGTGTCTGCCATGTCACATCTGCAAAGCCCCCAAAGTGCCAGAACAGGTGAAACCTTCCAGAAGTCACCCATTTTGGATTCAACACCCGTCAAAGAACTCATTTAGAGGTCTCTTGTGCATTTTGGGCCCACAGGTGTTTCACAGCTTTTGTAGCATTGGTCCATGAAAAAAAAAAAAAATGCAAATCTGCCATGTTATTTTTTGGGCTTTATTTCTACAGAGTTTGTTGTGCGATATAAATGAAATGATAACTTTACTATGCCGGTCAGTGCACTTACAACAGTATCAAATTATATAGTTTTTTTATGTGTTACTATTTTTTCACAATGTGTTTGTAAAGAAATTTAAAAAAATTTTTATGTCGTTATAGTCTGACAGCCATAACTTCTTTATTTTTTTTTGTACATTTTGCTGATTAAGAGCTTGGTTTTTTGCAGGATGATTTGCAATTTTTAATGGTACCATTTTAGTTATTTTTTCACACTTTGGTCACTTTTTATCAACAATTTTGGGGGCGGGAGAAACAAAATATAGTAATCCTCGTAGTGTTTTTTTAATTTTTTGTTAGTGGTCACCATGAAATAAAAATGACATGTTAACTTTACTCAGCCGGCCAATGCGATTACAGTGATACCCAATTTACGTATTACTTTTTGTAAAAGAAAAACTTTTATTCAGAAAAAAAACACGTTATTGCATCGTCATGATCTGAGAGTCATAACTTTTTATTTTTCTGTGTACAAATATAGGGGACTTGTTTTTCAGGGTTGCGTTTACGTTTTCATTAGCACCATTAGTTTTTTTTTTGTTTTTTTTTTTAAGTTGTCCCCACTGCATTAGAACTGTTAATCACCAAGGCTGGCTCTGCCCTCTGAGCACAGCCGGGCGTCTTGACGTCAGTAATAACCCGAAAGCCTTTGTTAGGATTCTAGGTTGTCAATGCAGCCACCAGCACCTCGCGATCCCAATTGACCATGGCATCTAAGGGGTTAATCGGAAGCGACTGGAGTAAACTCAAGTAGTGACCGATGACGCATGTCCCCAGCTGTAACTTACAGCTATTTCCGTGCTGCGATCACGCGGGCTCTTTTTTTAAGGCTGCAAGATCGAGTTGCCATATATATACAGCAATTTGCGCAAACTCCTTCCAGACCAGGACGTAAATTATGTCAACTGTCAGGAAAGGGTTAAACATATAGTTGATACTAGAAGCTTACATACATTATATAAAAAGACACATATGCATGTTTTTCTCGATTTCTGACATGAAATCAGAATAAACCTTACCCATTTTAGGTCAATTAGGATTACTAAAATTATTTATATTTGCCATATGTCAGAATAATGAGAATTTTTTAAGGCATTTTTATTACTTTCTGCAAAGTCAAAAGTTTACATACAACTACATAAGTAGGACTTTAAACAATTTGTGATCGCCCATATGATGATATCATGTCTTTGATGTTTATTGGAAACATCTGTGTTAGAGACACAACAGTGGATGTATTTTAAAACACACCAGAAACACACTGCTTCTGTCTGTAACATCATGGGAAAGTAAAGAAATCAGTCAATAGAACAGGAAGAGAGCTGTGGACTTGCATAAGTCTGGAGCATCCTTGGGTGCAATTTCCAGATACCTGAAGGTGCCTCGTTCATCTGTACAATTATACGCAAGTACAAACAAAATGGGAATGTCCAGTCATCATACCGCTCAGGGAGGAGACGGGTTCTGTATCTCAGAGATGAACTTGCTTTGGTCCAACATGTGCATATCAACCCAGGAACAAATGACCTTGTGAAGATGCTGGCGGAAGCTGGTAAGATTGTGTCATTATCCACAGTGAAACTAGTACTGTATCAACATGGTCTGAAAGGCCACTATGCCAGGAGGAAGCCATTGCTCCCAAAGAAATACATAAAAGCAAGATTAAGGTTTTCAAATGCACACAGGAACAAAGACCTACATTTTAGTAGACGTCCTTTGGTCTGATGAAACTTAAATTTAACTGTTTGGCCATAATGACCATCATTACTGAAACACAGGGGTGGCAGTATCATGTTGTGGGGTTGTTTTGCTGCAGAAGGGACTGGGGCACTGCACAAAATAGATGGCATCATGAGGAACGAAGATCATGTGGCAATACTGAAGCAACATCTGAAGACATCAGCCAGGAAGTTAAAGCTTGGGTGGAAATAGGTCTTTCAAATGGACAATGACCTGAAGCATACTGCCAAACTGGTTACAAAGTGGCTTAAGGATAACCAGTCAATGTTTTGGAGTGGCCATCACAAAGCCCTGATCTCAATCCTATTGGAAATTTATGGGCAAAGCCGAAAAGGCAAGGGGACCTACAAATATGGCTCAGTTACACCAATTCTGTAAGGAGGAATGGGCCAAAATTCCTACCAACTATTGTGAGGAGCTTGTGGAAGGATATCCAAAAAGCTTGAGTCAATGATACAAAATACTAATGAAATGTATGTAAACTTTTGAAAGTAATAAAAATGCCTTAAAATGTGCGCTCTGTCTCTCATTATTCTGGCATTTGGCAAATATAAATAATTTTGGTAATCCTAATTAACCTAAAACGAGTAATATTTATTCTGATTTCATGTCAGATAGTGAGAAAAACATGCATACAGTGGTGGCCAAAAGTATTGGCACCCCTGCAATTCTGTCAGATAATGCTCAGTTTCTTCTTGAAAATGATTGCAATCACAAATTCTTTGGTATTAATATATTCATTTATTTTGCTTGCAATGAAAAAACACAAAAGAGAATGAAACAAAAATCAAATCATTGATCATTTCACCCAAAACTAAAAAAATGCGCCGGACAAAAGTATTGGCACCCTCAGCCTAATACTTGGTAGCACAACCTTTAGCCAAAATAACTGCGAACAACCTCTTCCGGTAACTATCAATGAGTTTCTTACAATGCTCTGCTGGAATTTTAGACCATTCTTCTTTGGCAAACTGCTCCAGGTCCCTGAGATTTGAAGGGTGCATTCTCCAAACTGCCCTTTTGAGATCTCTCCACAGGTGTTCTATGGGATTCAGGTCTGGACTCATTGCTGGACACTTTAGAAGTCTCCAGTGCTTTCTTTCAAACCATTTTCTAGTGCTTTTTGAAGTGTGTTTTGGGTCATTGTCTTGCTGGAAGACCCATGACCTCCGAGGGAGACCCAGCTTTCTCACACTGGGCCCTACATTATGCTGCAAAATTTGTTGGTAGTCTACAGACTTCATAATGCGATGCACACGGTCAAGAAGTCCAGTGCCAAAGGTAGCAAAGCAACCCCAAAACATCAGGGAACCTCCGCCATGTTTGACTGTAGGGACCGTGTTCTTTTCTTTGAATGCCTCTTTTTTTTCCCTGTAAACTGTATGTTAATGCCTTTTCCCAAAAAGCTCTACTTTTGTCTCATCTGACCACAGAACATTCTTCCAAAACGTTTTAGGCTTTCTCAGGTAAGTTTGGGCAAACTCCAGCATGGCTTTTTTATGTCTCGGGGTAAGAAGTGGGATCTTCCTGGGTATCCTACCATACAGTCCCTTTTCATTCAGACGCCGCCGGATAGTACGGGTGGACACTGGTGGACCCTCGGACTGCAGGGCAGCTTGAACTTGTGTGGATGGTAGGCGAGGTTCTTTATCCACCATCCGCATAATCTTGCGTTAAGATCTCTCGTCAATTTTTCATTTGTGTCCACATCTAGGGAGGTTAGCCACAGTGCCATGTGCTTTAAACTTCTTGATGACACTGTGCACGGTAGACACAGGAACATTCAGTTCTTTGGAGATGGACTTGTAGCCTTGAGATTGCTCATGCTTCCTCACAATTTGGATTCTCAAGTCCTCAGACAGTTCTTTGGTCTTCTTTCTTTTCTCCATGCTCAATGTGGTACACACAAGGACACAGGGCAGGAGGTTGAGTCAACTTTAATCCATATCAACTGGCTGCAAGTGTGATTTAGTTATTGCCAACACCTGTTAGGTGCCACAGGTAAGTTACAGGTGCTGTTAATTACACAAGTTAGAGAAGCATCACATGATTTTTCAAACAGTGGCAATACTTTTGTCCACCCCTTTTTTTATGTTTGGTGTGGAATTATATCCAATTTGGCTTTATGACAGTTCTTTTTGTGGTTTTCCATTGAAGACAAATTAAATGAAGATAATAATACCAAAGAATTTGTAATTGCAATTATTTTCATGAAGAAACTGATTATTATCTGACAGAATTGCAGGGGTGCCAATACTTTTGTATGTTTCTTTTTATATAGTGTATGTGAACGTCTGATTTCAACTGTAGGTACAGTTGTAATGATATCTCCCATAAGTTTCACAATTTTTCAGAATGTAACATTTTTGCAGGAACAGTGCAGGTGTTCTTGGTTAACTCCAGAAGATATTCAAATGAGTGAGGTCCGGCCGTGGGTGTTTAACCCCTTAGTTCCGACGATCACTTAAGATCGTCAGAGCTAAGTTGCAGACAGGAGGAGTGAGCTCCTGCTGCCTGCTCGCGGCGCACTGCCGCACGACATTGTAGCAGCAATCTCCTACCAGACGGCCCCAGGAAGTGAGAGTCACTTTCCGGGTAGTCTGTGAAGTCACCCATAAATGACTTCATCTAAGAAACTACACCCCTTGAAGTATTCAAAACAGCATTTAGGAAGTTTATTAACCCATTAGGTGTTTCACATTAAAGCAAAGTGGAAGTGAAATTTCAAAATGTCACCTTTTTTGCAGATTTTAAATTTTTATCTATTATTCACAGGAACACGGTAAATGTGACCGGGGAAATGCAAATGAATATTGATTCCCCAGATTCTGCCATTTTCAGAGATATCCCATATATGGCCCTAATGTGCTATTTGGCTCAATCACAAGCCTCAGACTAGGAGGAGCACCTACTGGAATTAAGGGTTTCATTTTCATTACGATTTTATTTAGGCGCCAGTTCAGGTTTGCTGGTACCCAAAAGGTGCTAAAACTTAATTAACACCCCTAAAAATACCCCATATTGGAAACTACACACCTTAAGGAATGTATCCAGGTGTGTAGTGAGTATATGGACCCCACAGGTGTTTCACAATTTTTTTCTGCATTAGGCGGTGAAAAAAAAAAATAAAAATTTTCCCAAGAATCTGCAATTTTAGCTGAAAAGATTTCATTTTTACAAGGAATCCTGAAAAAAAGCACCCCAAATTTTTTTATGCAATTTCTTCCAAGTTCAGCAGTACCTTATATATGGGTGTAATCTGCTGTTTGGAAGCATGGCAGGGAATACAAGGGAGGGAACGCTATTTGGCTTTCGAAAGGCAGATTTTGGTGGGTGCCATGTCGCATTTGCAAAGCCCCCAAAGTAGCAGAACAGTGTAACTTTCCAAAAGTAACCCCATTTTGGATTCAATACCCCTCAATGATCTCATCTAGCGGTGTATAGTGCATTTTGGGCGCACAGGTGTTCCATAGTTTTTTTTAGCATTGGGCCATGAAAATGGGGGGGGAAACGCAGTTCCGCCATTGTTTTCTGGGTTTCAGTTTTACAGCGTTCGTTTTGCAGTGGAAATGTTAGGATAACTTTATTATATAGAGAAAAAAAGGAATTTCCAGCTCAATCCAGGTAAGTGAAAAAAAGATAAAATTAATCTTTATTTGAAAAACATCTTAAAAGCGAATGATTACAACATGATGCCGTGGTAACACGCTAACGCGTTTCGGAAAAAAATATCCTTGGTCATAGCGTATCTAAAGCAGTAATGGCCATAGCTTATATAGGAAAACTTAATCACATGATATAACAGGAAACGGGTGTTAACACTAACATTACCTAAACTTATTTACATCTTAAAATCCTAAACGAATAAAAACAAACATATACCCTAAATAATTTTTTGAGATAATCCCCACCTCTCACGGGTTTGCATACACTTTCTATACCTGAAATGTGTAAAATTTGTATCCAGAAAGGGTAAGACCTTGAGTTCTTTATTATCTCCCAGTTTATTTTTATCTGAGTTGAATACGGGTACACCTTGTTGGCTAGTACAGAAAGGTTCATACAAATGTGGTCACACACATCGTATTGTGTGCGGCTTTATGCAGGTTACAAAGTCTTTTACATCTGCAACAAATAATGAATCATATAACATTTTGTCCTATATAAATTGCAATACTAAATGTTATTTACATGATAACCTTTGTAAGCTTCAGTATGTAGGCAGCACGTCAACTGCACTTAAAACACATATCCATCGTCATTTGTCAGACATACGTAAACGCGTAACAGTAGAAATCTCTATGGCTTCCAAACACTTCATAGTGAAACATCAAGGGGACACTACAGGCTTCACATTTTCAGGTATAGAAAGGGTATGAAAACCCCGTGAGGGTGGGGATTATCGCAAAAAAATTTTGAATAGAGAAGTTTGGGTGGATCTATCAATTAGGTTCACGCTATCCCCAGGGTCTAAACAAAAGACATGACTTGTTATATCAGTATTGACTGCCGTAGGGTATATGTTTGTTTTTATTCGTTTAGGATTTTAAGATGTGAATAAGTTTAGGTAATGTTAGGGTTAACACCCATTTCATTATGTGATTTAGTTTTTCTAGATAAGCTATTTCCATTACTGCTTTAAATACACTATGACTAAGGATAATTTTTCCAAAACGCATTAGCGTGTTACCACGGCATCAAGTTCTAATCATTCGCTTTTAAGATGTTTTTCAAATAAAGAGCAATTTTATCTTTTTTTCACTTACCTGGATTGAGCTGGAAATTCGATTTTTTCTCTATTTGAAATCTGCCGAGATCTACTTTGGATCTGTCGTGCTGCATCCAGGGGTGGAGCATTGTCGGTGAGCTGTATCCTAAGTTTGTTTATGTGTGAATTTCATTATATGGTACAATTGCAATGGTTTTATATAGTTTTTTATGTTTTATTACTTTTACACAATAGAAATGCGTTTATAAAAAAAAATTGCGTTTTTATATTGTCCTATTCTGGTTGAAGAAAATATTGCAACACTAGAAGTTCTTTTTATTTTAATTTTTAACAGCGCTCACCGTACAGTATCTATGACAAGTTAGTATCCATGACAAGTTAGTTTTACTCTGTGGGTCGATATGATTACGGCGATATCCAGTTTATATAGGTTTTTTATGTTGAAGCACTTTAAAAAGAAAAAAAAAAGTGTTTTTATTGTGTAAAACAATATTTAGGCATCGCTGTTTTCTGATAGCAATAACTTTTTATTTTTTAGGTATACAGAGCTGTGTAAGGACTTTTTTTTGCAAGATTAACTGACATTTTAATTGGTATAACTTTGGCGTTTATATGACTTTTTGATACGGAGAACAACAAGGCATCCAGCGTTTGCTTCCGTATAAAGTTAAAAGTATTCCAACCTTTATTTCAAAATAGTTAAAATCCAAACATGTTATCTAGAGATGGGCGAATTGATTCTAACGAAGTGGAATTCGTTTAGAATTTCAGGAAAACTTCGATTCTGAACGAAGTCGAAGTTTAGGGTGATTCGCGGGAACGAAGCGTGTTTTTAACTGATAAAATGGCTGCAAGCACATGTCGTTACATGGGGCAAAGAAGTCTGGTAGGAAGAAAGGCGTAGCCTACATGACATGTGCAGAGATAAAGCCAATCAGAGACCGGCGGGATTCTGTGACGTCACCGCACTATATAAGTCCGGGCGCGACGCTGGCAGTTCACACTGCTTTCACTGTGCTGTGTAGCGAAGCTGCTGCTGCTCATGATATCTGATACTAAAGAACTAACTTTTATACAGCGATTTTTTGGGCGGGGGTGTCACAGCTTGTCTCAGAGACTGCTTCTCTTACGTTCTAATTCTGATTTTGTGGGGTATTGGAATAGAAGTCCAGTGTGCGTCCAATTCAGCTGCATATACATTTTAATGCTATCTGCTCAGTTCTTGAGCACATTGGATATCCAAGGGTTATCAAAGCATGTTGCTGTTGTATTAAGTTAAAGAAACAGAGTTTTTACAATCCAAATACCACTTAATTTTTGGTTGCTCATTTCTTTTGCGCAATTTAGATCCAGGGGTTAAAAAAGCGTTGTTCTGCTGTTGTGGTCACTAAAAGAAACGTTGTTTTTCACCGCCAAAGAAGAAATTTTGGTTGTAGCATAATTCATATCTGAAGGTTAAATAAGAGTTTTTCTGTTATTGTGTTCCGTAAAATACATGCCATTTGAACGTGCTACAAACCTGGTAATTGTTGGCAGCACATTTCTTTTGCGCAATTCACATCCAAGTATTTTTCTGCAGTTGTACTCAGTAAAAGAAACGTTGTTTTTCAACGCCAAAGAAGAAATTTTGGCTGTAGCATAATTCATATCTGAAGGTTAATTAAGCCGGTTTGTGCTTTTATATTCAGTAAAATAGACAATGTTTTTAAACAGCACATACAAGTAAATTTTTTCCTGGCCATTTGTGGAGCGCAATTTATATCCAAGGGTTACCCAAGTTTGTTAGTGGGTTCATTTGGAGTCAAATACAGGGTGTGTATTTAACATATACAGATATCTTCAATAAACAGAGTCTGTACATTTTAGAACAAAGAGTATGTCAGACAGAGAGGTGGCAGGCTCTTCACATGTTTGTGCCACTGCCACTCACATTCCTGGAGCAGGCACAGGTCACAGCATAGCAAGTGGACGTCGCAGCAGGGGTCACTCGGTGAGGCCAGAACTGCCGCTGTCATCTAGCGGCCGTGTGGGTTTTTCAGCAACCCAATGGTTCTCCATTGGTTGACTAGGTCATCCACTTCCTCCCAGATGACATCTGACAACCCCAGCCAAGAGTCGGTGGGAACGTCAGACACAACCCTTAGTTGGCATGGCCCGGGAGCGGGTCAGCGGCCCTCACCTGTCCTCAACCCGCCACTGTCCCATCCAGTTCCCTCAGCCAGAGATCTACTATGTGGTCTGGGCTCAGCGCCACTATACAGCGAGGACAAACAATTTGAGGACAGTCAGCAGCTACTTGGCAATGAAGAGGTGGGGCAGACATCCTCTGCTTCTTGCATTACTGATGTGGAGAGTGGCATGGGAGGTTTTTTGGCGAGCGGTACGCCTCTGCATACCCAGACCGTTGAGGAGGACAGCAGTGATAATCAAACACTCATGAAGTATAAACGTGGTGGTTTGAATCCAGTTTCTGCATTACACCAGTTTGTTCAAATGCAGTGTATGGAACTTGAACTGAAGGAGACCATAACTACAGGAAATGTTTTAGGTGTTTATTTTGCATTCTGCCATTGTTGGTTGAATTCAGTACAAAACTGGAATGGGGCAGAACAAAAAAGAAACAAAAGACAAAGCTGCAAAACTGCATACAATATGTAGGATGTACAAGCACTGCGTTAAAAGTGCGAATTCGCAGGCACTTATCAGATGCACAGAGGCCCTTATGTGTTGGAGCCTCTATGGCATCTAAACATTTCTATGAAATCCATGCAGGTGATGTTATCGATTTCAGATTCCAGGGCATAGAACGGGTTACCAGACCCATAAGGGGCGGTGATCATAGACGTAAGCTCCTAGCAAGATAAGCATGGTGGATGTTTAAATTAAGCACAAAGTACCCCGACGGTCTCAAAAAAAGGCACGATTTGATGTGCCAGTATTGATGTTTTTCAATGGGATCGCGTGGTTTTTATTTAGATAGCTGTTTTTATTATGGTCTATATTGTTTATATTTATTACGTCACAAGACTCATGTCACATGATGGGATCACATGATAGGTACTTGTATATATAAGAGTCCCACTTGTGAACGTATTACTATGCCATGAATAAGGAGTTTTTACTCCGAAACGCGTTGGCTCAGATGCGGTGTTCTATTGGATAACATGTTTGGATTTTAACTTTTTTTAAATAAAGGTTGGAATACTTTTAACTTTATACGGAAGCAAACGCTGGATGCCTTGTTGTTCTTCGTATCAAATTACTGAGGGATCTTCTACCTATCCGGGCGTTGTCGGCCGTAATTACTAACCAGGTGAGCTGACTTTAAAACTTTTCTCTTTTGCTTGTCTACGTTTTGAAGTGAGCCGTGCTCCCACTATACTAAGAAGCAAACTACTATGTTGTGAACACGGTCTATGTTTATAAAATATATACATCGGGATTTGAATATTACGTGAAAATATTGTTTCCAACTTTTGCTATACAATGTCGGAGGATTTAACTGATATAACAGTGCTACTGCCTGCTAGACGCCAAAGAGCTGCACGTATTTTCTCTAGATCTGAACATATTAGAGAAGATAACCATGATGATTTGAAATATAATATGACAAAATTGGAACGTTTAATGTCTAAAGAACTGAGACTGTGGTGGGACCAAACCACTTTGGAATCGTATATTGAAAATCAGATGATCCCTAGGGGGATTGCGTTTAAAAAAGTTTCCAACAAACATGTCTGATAAAACATTCATGGAAAAATGGAATGCAACTAAGTGAATGTTCCTTTAAGCTCATGAAACTCTTGATTGAACATGAAGAAAATACAAGATCTACTATAAACTCAGAGATTGCACAGTTGAAAGAATTAATACACTCCAAGGAAACATCACCTACATACAAGGAACTACATGACAAAATGATGGAGAATATACACAAATTAGAAGATCACATTGTCACCTAGAAGAGTAAAACATTTTCAAGAGATACTTCTGACTATGAAAAAGACTGTGTTTACGTTTGGAAATCGCATGATAGGAATTTAAAATCCATATTGAAATCACGTAGTCTTAAAAGTCAGTCTCGCCTAGGTTCAAACAGAGTCTCATTTCCTGGACTTGAGACTTCGGAGGACGTTACAGCACAAACTACATCAGAGGATGCTTCGGACACGTCCAGTCTAGATTCCTCTAATAATCTAAATAACTTAAGCAGGAACAACAAGAAATCCAAATCCAGTGCTGTAGCAAAACCGGCAAAAAACGTGGGAGGCGCGGCGGAAGAAAGTATAAGAGACTCAAGACCGGCCAGAATACGACGCCGCAGATATTAAATAACCCAGTGGTCAATTTGTCCAGTTACATAATCACGGACATTCAACTATCTGTGCTATCAAAAGGGTTGAGTTTTGTTCCGGAAAAAATTTTTGATCTCTACAAAATGATTTGGACGTGAATTATTTTTCAAGATCTTTAACTTTGAAAAATCATTTTTCGAATGATAGCACAGTGGAGACGGTTAGTAATCATATTAATCCAAATACACGTAGTGGAGACAACGTACAATATGAAGGACTTTCTGAGTACAACTCTTTTGAAGAAAATGTGTGTATAACCAATTTAAGAGCACTAGGAAGTGATAGTAATGCATTAGATGTTGCTCCTTGCCCCGATCATGTAAAGAAAATTAGAGGGTTTTATCCCAGTCAATCCAGACCTATTGGTCTGGATTTATTTCAGAATCTTGTGGAACGAGATCTATCCAATCTACATAAAAAATGTCATACTAAAAACAGAAAAAAAACGTAAACAAAATGGAAATTAAAGCCCTAACGGAACTCCGTGACAATTCTGATCTTCTGGTTAGACCTGCGGACAAAGGGGGGGCTATAGTCCTTATGAGTGCGGGACTTTATCGAAAGTTAAATAAAATCATTTTGGACGATGAGAAAACTTATAGACCTCTCTCACAAGATCCTACCTCAATTTTCCAACAGAAATTGAGGGTTATCCTGGACGAAGGCATAGCCATAGGTGCCATCAAGACACAACTGGCAGAAAAATTGTTTGTGGAACATCCAGCTGTCCCAGTGTTTCACTCATTCCCAAAAATACATAAGGATGTTTTTCCCTGTGCATTACGCCCTATAGTAGCTGGGATAGGATCAGTGGATGAACCTTTGGGATCATGGTTAGACTCCATACTACAACCATTAGTTAGGAGCATTCCGGGTTACATCAGAGATACGAAAAGTCTGGTTACCATGTTATCAGAGGCTAAGTTGAGTGCCTCTTTCTCATGGTTATCATGCGATGTGGTTTCTTTATATCCTTCCATACCTCATCATCTCGCGGTGGAATATTCAAAACACCTTATTCGTTTTAGTTCTTTTTTTAACACAACTGATAGAATTTATTGTCATGTGTATGGATTTCCTTTTGAAACATAATTTTTCTTTCGATGGAGAAATTTTTCTACAATTTTGCAGAGCTTCCATGGGGGCTAAATTTTCTCCCTCCCTCGCGAACATTTATATGTCTGCTTGGGAGGAGAGATATTTGCTTACTACATCTTGCCCCTTCTTCCCCCCACCTCAGACGGTATGGTCGTTATATAGACGACCTGCTCGTGGTGGAGGGGGGACAGACGAAGCAGCACTTTTATTTGGACAGTACATTAATGATAATGACATGACTTTAGAGTTTACCCTGGAATGGCATAGAGATAACATCAACTATCTTGATGTGAGCCTCATAGGTAGGGACAATATTATAGAGGTTTTACCATACAGAAAAGCCTCAGCGAGATACTCGATTTTGCACACAAAATCAAGTCACTCTAGACATGTGTTGGAGGGAGTTCCATATGGGGAACTTATAAGAACAAAAAGAAATTTCTCATTACCAGAACTTTTTCCAAAAACTCAAGAGGAAGTCCAGGATAGGTTACATCACAGGGGCTATCCACAATGGTTACTGAATAAGGCAGCAAACAAAGTATCACAAATACCTAGAAAAACATTATTACAGGAGGACAATAAGGTAGCATCCAGTAAAATAGAGATTATCACATTTACAACCACCTTTAGTATACAGTGTAAAGAGATATGCAGCATAGTAAAAAGATATCTCCCATTATTGAGGGCACGAGGAAACATGCGAAACATCGTGACAGAAAACAACATACGTTTTGTACCCAGGAGAGGTCAAACACTGCGTTCCCTTTTGTCTCCAAGTTTATTTATATCAGATACCAATATACAAAACAAGTCCTGGTTATCTACTAAGGGCATGTACAAATGCGGGCACACACGTTGCACAGCTTGTAAACATGTAATCAGTTCCAAGAAATTTATGTCCAGCGTCAGTAAAGAATCTTTTGAAATGACATCCTACATAAATTTTTTTTTTTTTAAAACATTGAATTTTTATTGATTTTCAAACTTTTCCATTAAAAAAGAAAAAATCCATCAAACATTATAACATAGCCAACTTCTCCTAGATAATAAAGATTTGGTACAAGCATAACAGAGCATAACATAGAAAAAAACATTGTCGATGTTTCTGAGCGAACTGAGCTACCTTAGGATGCAGAGTCAAAATCTACGTTACTACAGGGGAACTTTTGCTCCAGTTTATTCTAAAACAATACCGTGTGCGATAAGAAACCAGTGTACAAGGACTAAGGTAATGGCCTCTGACAGAATCTAGATACAGACCATAAAAACCATTTTTTACGAATTTTGTCTGCAACATGAGGCGGTATCACGAGACAAGTTTCCGAAGCGAACTGTATGTTTATACGTAAAATCACCTCTTTAATTGCTAAAGGAGTAGACATTTTCCAATGACGTGCGATTACCATCCTGGATGCTACCAAAATATGATATAGAATGGTATGGAACTCTGAGGGGAGGTCACCTAGCGTGATGTCCAATATGGCTAGCTCCGGGGTCAGTAGTATTGGGCAGCGAAGCACCTCTGACGCGACTTTTTCCACTTCCGACCAGAGTTTCCTAGTTATTGGGCAATCCCACCACATATGTTTGAGGGAACCTATCGCTCCACAATTCCTCCAACAGAGTTTAGAATAGCCCAGAGACATATGTGCAATTCTGTTGGGGGTAAGGTACCATCTGAGGTGTAGCTTTCTGGATAGTTCAGTGTGATTGGCACACCTAGAGAGTCTAAGTGGGACTGACGCTGCCTCTATCCAGCTTTCAGTAGAGAAAGTTTGTTTTAATTCTTTTTCCCACTTGAGGGCGTAGTCAGGCTTGAGTTCAAGATTTACATTAGCTAGCATTGTGTAAACTGCTGAGATCCCTTTTTCGAAACCTTTTTTCTGGTGTAAGAAGTGGTGGAAGGGGGTAAGGGTTTGTGGACGGGGTGGCCATGTCAGAGACATCAGGGTGCTTCTAACCTGCAGGTAGTGCAAAAATTGAAAGCAAGGGATATTAAACTCCAGTTGGAGCTCGGAATAGGATTTGAAGATATCATCCTCAAATAGCTGTCCCACTTTATACAATCCCCCAGCTCTCCACCTAGAGACGGGAAGGTGTGGAGCCATGGAGTGTAGGACCGTAAGGGAGCAAGAGTCTCGATCCAGCCAGATGTTCTGATTGGAGACAACGTATTTAGACCAGACTAATGCTGCATGGTGCAATGTTGGGAGGTTCCAATTTGGTAGACTATGTCCTAAAAAGGCTGTGCTAAGCTTGTCCCTGACTGTGTAGGGGCTCACTGATAACGATTCTATGTGAGTCCAGTGATGAGCTCTGGTATTATTCCAAAAGAAAAAAATGGGTTCTAAGACAGAGGCCACGTTATAGAGAAGCAAATTCGGGACAGATAGTCCTCCCAGTTTACTAGGTCTGTATAAATATTGTTTTTTAAATCGTGGTTTTCTCCCTCCCCAGATAAATTTTAGAAGTTTAGCTTGGAGACCATTTAGGAGCGATATAGGGAAGAGAAAAGGAAGAGAACGGGCAATATATAAGAATTTAGGTAGTAATAACATCTTGGTTAAATTGATTCTCGCTAGCCAGGATAGGGGAAGTTGCTGTAATCTAAGGATCTCTGAGTTTAGGGAGGAAGCTAGATCTGCCAGATTGCAGGTGATAGTGCGTGATAAGTCTGGATATATCTTAATACCCAAATATGTTACACAGGAATCTGACCCTAAAAAGTGATATTCTTTAAGCTGGGCCGTCACTTCAGAAGAACAGTGTACCGTTAATAGCGTGGATTTATTTACATTTAATTTATAGTACGAGATCTGAGAATATTGATCTAGTAGAAGTAGGAGAGCTGGGATTGAGGTTAACGGTTCCCTACACATGACCAAAATGTCATCAGCGTAGAGGCTGATTTTATGCTCTGTATCGAAGATTGGTATCCCGGAAACCAGAGGAGAGGACCTGATCAGTTGTGCTAACGGCTCTACGCATAAATCAAAAATTAAGGGGGACAAGGGGCATCCCTGACGTGTACCATTAGAAATCAAGAAAGAGCGGGAAAAGTAACCGGAAGTAAGTACCCTCGCCGAGGGGGAGGTATAAAGAGCTAGGATAGCGTTCAAAAAGTTGCCCTCAAATCCAAATTTATTCAGAACTTCTCGCAGGTAGGTCCAGTTAATTCTGTCAAAGGCCCTTCTCTCCATCTAAGGAGAGAAGGGCCACGGGCATACGACTCCTATCCACAAAATGAAGGATATCAATTACTCTTCTAACTCCATCCCTTGTCTGTCTCCCTTGAATGAATCCAACTTGGTCCATATTAATAAGGGAAGGAAGGATAGTTTGTAGCCTGTTAGCAATGATTTTGGAGTAAAACTTTATATCACAGTTCAGCAGAGAAATAGGCCTATAATTAGCGACTAGGTCGGGAGATTTTCCCATTTTAGGTATTGTGGTGATTGTGGCCTCCAACATTTCTTTCGGAGGAGTGCCACTAATAATTATCTGTTGGAAGAGGTTTAAGAGGTGAGGATTTAGAATCGGGGCAAAAAGTTTGAAATATTCATTAGAAAGACCATCCGGCCCAGGCGATTTGTTGAGTTTGGATTGTCGAACGACCTGCTCCAGTTCACTCATAGTAATTGATTTGTCTAAACAAGATTTCTGTTCCTCTGAGAGAGAAGGAAGGTTTACTCGTGCGAGAAACTTTGAAGCTTCCAAAGAGGATATTGGAGAGACTGAGCTATCTTGTCCAATGTTATATAGAGAACTGTAATAATCCGCAAACGCATCTGCTATCTTTTGAGGATCATAAATTCTTGCTTTTTTTGACGAGGTCAGGTAATCTATTTTGGTTTTAGCCTGGAAGGCTTTTACTCTCCGAGCTAAAATTTTCCCCGGTCTATCCCCCGCCAGATAGAAATTCCATCTGCTCTTAGTTAGATGATGCTCATATTGTCTAAGTGTGAGTTTCTGTAACTGCAGATTAAGTTCTTTAAGTTCGCTCTCCACTTCTGGACTAAAAGCAGTTTTGAGTTTTTGCTCTAGGTATGCTATTTTATTTAGAAGGGCAGTGAGCTCTCTATCTCTCTTCTTTTTTTCCCTAGAGGCTATAGCAATTAATATTCCCCTAATGACGGTTTTGTGGGCACACCAGAGGAAGCTACTAGAGGGTGCTGAGGGGGTATTTATATCAAAGTATTCCGTAAGCGCTTTGTTAAGCTCTTGAACAATGTCGGCAGACTTTAGCAAAAAGTTGTTAATTCGCCAGGGAAGGAAAGTAGGGGGAGCAAATCTATCTTTGATGGTCATGTAGATTGGCGCATGATCAGACCATGTTCTTATGCCACTCTCCGAAGAGATCACATTAGGTAGGACTGTTCTATCAACTAAGAACAAGTCTATTCTTGAGTGTGATTTTTGAACCGCTGAGTAGAATGAGTAGTCTCTTTCTCCCGGGTGAGAATATCGCCAGTGATCGTGTAGGTGTTCTTCTCTAAGGATGTGACGGAGCTCTGGTGAGGTCCTAGTCCCTCCCGAAGATCTATCCCAGTGTTTATCTACAACTAAATTAAAATCACCGCAGACTATCAGATTGGATAATGAAAATTTTTTGGCTTTCTGTATCGCTTTATGAATAAAGGAGCATTGATGGGTATTGGGAGCATAAAGCGAGAGAATGGTGTATTGTAAGGAGTTTAGTGTGCATTTCAATATAATAAAACGGCCCTTGGTATCTATAATTGCATCTAGAAGTTTAAAAGCTATTGAACTCTTAATAAGTATGGCTACCCCAGCTTTTTTGGTGTCTAGAGAGGAATGAAACATTACTGGGAATCTCCTGTGACGCAAAAGGCCCGAGTCCACCGCAGTTAGATGCGTCTCTTGTAAGCATATTACATCTGCTTGAGATTTAAGGATATCTCTCCAAAGAAGAGAGTGTTTAAACGGTGAATTCAGGCCGTTGACATTCAAGGACAAGAACTTGACACCCATCTTGCTAAGGGAGGAGAATTAAGTGGAGCAAAATAATTTAAAATAAAATGGACGTCTATGGTAGCTAAATCATGGAGTTGACATGTCATGCAATATCGACTAGAGTTGGCCATAAAACAGAGTAAAGGCTGCGTGGAACTGACATCAACCAAACACAAACCAACAACAATTGAAAATGACAATATCATAAGAACAGATTTCCGATATTTCGGAAATGTTGGCGGGGTAAGAGTCCACAGCAGGTCCCTGCAGGGTCGAGGAACAGGTGAAATCAGATAAAATTAACCTGAAAGGTGTTGGAGATCCAAGGAGAAGATGCACCTAGACGTTTAAGTGAGCGGGGGAATTCTTTGGCGTTTCTGCTTCTCCGACCAAAGAGGCGAGATAATTTCTGGTCTATTTCTTCCTTTCTTTATTGGGGATGTCGATGGAGAGGTTAGAAGATTCCATGTGGCTAGTAGATCCTTCACCATTGCTGGGGAGTGACAGATGTAAGTAGTGTCTTCTCTGGTGATTTTCAACTTAACTGGGAATCCCCAATAGTAGTTTTTGTTCTTGTCCCTCAGAATTTTAGTATAGGGAAGAAACTCCTTCCTGCGCAACATCGTACCAGCCGATAAGTCCGGGAAGACGGATAAATTGGCAAATCTCTCCGGCAGCGTTGACTCTTTCCTCAGTGCTTTTAGGAACTCATCTTTTACACGGAAAAAATGAATTCTGGCAATCACATCACGCGGGGTTGAGGCTGGAAGTTGTTTAGGTTTGGGCAATCTGTGGATCCTATCGATTGCTAGATCTAATGAAGATGCCTCAGGGAGGGCGAGTGCCATCAGGTCCGTCAGAAAGGTCAGGAGTTGATCCGAACCGACAGATTCTGGTATGCCCCTTATTCGTATGTTGTTCCGTCTGGAACGATCCTCTAAATCCAGCATTTTTGCAGACAGTCTCTGGACCTCATCTTCTAATGCAGAGTTGGTATCAATTAGCATATTGTGAGAGGTCATCAATTCTCCTACTTTTAATTCAATGTGTTCCGTTCTAGAGACAAGCGAGTGGATGTCTCTACGCAGGTCTCCCATCATGTGTTTAAAATCGGCCTGGAGGTTCTCTCTGAATGATGTAAAAAGACGCTGGAGGGTGTCCTCCGCAAGAGAAGAGCCTCCGAAAGGCATATGGTTATCTGTGTCCCCTGATTCTGAACAGGAGTGCATCGGAGAGGCAGGAAGAGAATGGATGGCTTCCCTTTGCTGTCTAGAATTGGATGTGGTATTCTGGAAAAACTCAGTTAATTTTCCAGGTTTTTGTGGTTTGCCGTTTCTTTTAGATGTACCTCCCATTATTGTGTAGTATGGTTATTGAGAGTGAGTTCTGAAAGTTTCACCCTGCTAATCCGAGGTGTTATATAGGAGCTATCCGGAGGAAAATAGCTTCCCGAGACTGCCAGAAAATATAGATTATAAGGGCCTGACAGGTGGAGATAACTGTAATACAGTGATGTAGTGCAATTGCAGATAGACCATATATGAGGTATCAAAGTGATTCCAAAGTGCGAGGAACGTGAGCAGTTGTTTAATTATACAGAATGACCAACGCGAGAGAGCATTGAGATCAATGGAACGCTTGTATGTCCTTTATTGATGGGTGCAGAGGAGGAGAAGAAAAAACAGCCACAGGCGCCAAGCCTCCACCAGAAGGGCAGTATGAGTGTTCCCCTGCACTAGCAGCAGCCAAGCAAACTTAGGCAAATTATATGGGGAAGTGTTGTGCAGTAATCTGCTGTAGCAGAGTAACAGTGTAGAGCAAGTCCCTATATTCTCCCTCAAGGGATGTGATGCGAGTAGGGGCTGTCTCAGGATCCCGTTGTTTTTTATTTTCTATTATTTATAATGGCCGCCATCAGAAGCATCAAAAGGGGCTGCTGCGTAGCTAAGATGGCGCCTGCACAGTTTACCACATGTGGTATGGTGGTACTCACGGAGGAAGGTTGATTCTGCTGTCAGCAGAAGGCGCTCTGCAGTGTTTTCCTCTGGTGTGGTTGGAACTGCGGTAGCCTTTGATGAAGGAACAAGCTGCCCGGAGCGGAACGGCTCCGAGGGATCCCGGGATTCCCGCCACCAGTAGTCTCCCGCCAGGTGCCGCGCCGAGGGGTCGTGCTACAGAGTCACGGTCCCTCTAAGGAGCCTTTGGTTTAGATCGACACTGCTGTGTTGCGGCCCCTGCAGTGTAGTCCCAGCAGGTGCCGTTACCTCCTCAGCGAATGCGACCGGGTTCCGGCTGTCACATCTGCCCTGCCACCTTGAAGCTCCTCCGCGCTCCTCCACTGGTAACCGCTCTGCAAGACGCACCTCCGGGGTTCAGGTGGTCAGATGCGACTCCTCTGCGTCCGTGCAGGTTCCCCCACACGTAGCTGGCAATTACAGGTAACTAGGTTGGGCTTAGGTGAGCCGTTTTAGAGGTTCTCCACGGAGCTCAGGATTCAAGCGTCCGCCGCCATGCAGTGCCAGGCCACACCCCCCATCCTACATAAATTTTAATGCTCACTTTGTAGTCTATCTCATCACTTGCAGCTCATACTGCATACAATATGTAGGATGTACAAGCACAGTGTTAAAAGTGCGAATTTGCAGGCACTTATCAGATGTGCAGATGCCCTTATGTGTTGGAGCCTTTATGGCATCTAAACATTTCCATGAAATCCATGCAGGTGACGTCACCGATTTCAGATTCCAGGGCATAGAACGGGTTACCAGACCCATAAGGGGCGGTGATCATAGACGTAAGCTCCTAGCAAGAGAAGCATGGTGGATGTTAAAATTAAGCACAAAGTACCCCGACGATCTCTATAAAAGGCATAATTTGATGTGCCAGTATTGATGTTTTTCAATGGGATTGCGTGATTTGTATTTAGATAGCTGTTTTTATTATTGTCTATATTGTTTATATTTATTACGTCACAAGACTCATATCACATGATGGGATCACATGATAGGTACTTGTGTATATATAAGAGTCCACTTGTGAACGTATTACTATACCATGAATAAGGAGTTTTTACTCCGAAACGCGTCAGCTCAGATGCGGTGTTCTATTGGATAACATGTTTGGATTTTAACTATTTTGAAATAAAGGTTGGAATACTTTTAACTTTATACGGAAGCAAACGCTGGATGCCTTGTTGTTCTTCGTATCAAACTACCCAGCGATCTTCTACCTATCTGGGCGTTGTCGGCCGTAATTACTAACCAGGTGAGCTGACTTTAAAACTTTCTCTTTTGCTTGTATATGACTTTATCACTTTTTATTCCATTTTATATGCTGCAGGATGAACAAAAATCACAATTCTTTGCCAAAAGCTGGCAGAAGGAGTTCCCTTCTTCTGCCTGCAACTAAGCTCCGGCGATCTTAATAGATCGCTGCAGATAAGAGGTCAATCAGCCGCGGCCAGAGCTCACTCCAGCCGTGGGTGATGCGGCATGAGGCCAGCGGTAACATACTATCGATCCCATGTCGCAATCGTGTGGGGCTCGTTTGTAATCCCATACGAACTCCAGGACGTACCGGTAAGTCTATTTGCGGGAACGCACCTCCCGCTAGGACGTATGCGTACATCCAATGTCAGGAAAAGGTTAATAGTCTAGAAAATCGGTTTATGTCCAATAAGGTGTTACATAATTGAAAATTTCCTGAAGGTGAAAAATTTTGTTCTTTTTGTAGAATTTTTATTTGTACTTCTGTTAATATAGTTTGGGTCAGGATAATGATGTTATTTTCTTCCTGTATTTTTTTATTTATTATTTCTTCCTCGTTTGAATTTTTTATTGTTTTTTGAGGATGCTTCCTTCCACCACGCTTATGTTATTTTTTGGAGTCTCCTCTGTACTTTTCTTGTTGATTTTCCCTTGTATTACTTCTCGTGTGAGGTCTCTGAACAGACGACATTACAGAATCAGTCGAACAAGAATCCGTTAGGGGATCCGAAAATGGCATCCCAAAAAGCTGCGTCGATCAGATCCTAAACAGATCCAACACGCAGCTGAGTGTTTGGATGCGTGTTGGATGCAGCAGGATCACATCCTATCATTTTAAATAGGGCTCCTGCTGCGTCATTCGGACCAAGAATTTACATGTCAATTATTGAGATGGATCGGAAGGACGGATCTGAAGACTCGTGTGAACGCCGATGCGTGTTTCATATTAAAAGCAATGTAAATCACATTGCTATTTGTTAGCTGCGTGTTTGGGTCCATCTGGGGTCCAGCAGACGGATCCAAACACGCAGCTAAAAGCGTATGTAACACGGAGTCAACATGCCATGTGAATATACCCATAGATCTATATCAGAGAAGCTCACTTGCTTTTTTTCTTATTTGTTTGGTCTAGCATTGTTGTAATATGGATCTGGGTCTTCTTGCGTTTCTTTCTTTTTGCCACGTACATACTTTGTCATTTCAAATCCTTCTCATATTTATATATTTTATTTTTAAAAATTACTGATTCCATCTTAGCTATATTTTTGTTAATATTGTCCTAATATTTATTATATTCATCTTCTGCTTTATGCACCTCCAATTTAGATTTGATTACCTTTTGCAAATTCCAGCTTATTTGATTCATAGTCCACTATAAATTTAATTAGTGTCAGGGAACAATGGGTTAATGTTTCATTCAAGTTTTTTTTTTTTTATAAAAACCTCATTGTATATGAATGTCAGTATTTTTTTTACCCAAAGCCCTCGTGGTATAATTTCCTTTTCCAAGTAGGTATTAAGTGAATTGCGGTCCCACCAGAGTCTCTAGCGTCTGTGTATTCTTTAAGATAGTGAACAGGGCTTGTAATCCGTCCTTGGTGTTTCTGCTCCAAACACCTGAGTCAGCTCAGCCTCTCTGTCCGTGGGAAAGGCACCCAAAAATAGCCATCTATTGTAGATATACATCAACCTTAGTTATTTAAGCAAAATATTATTAATAATAATACCAGACATCTAAAAGGTCCATTTGGAGAGTAAAAGAGCTACCCTATTTGGGGGCCCAGACAAATAAGGGGCCTAAGCTTACCTGTGTTGCCCTCAATTAATAGTCCCTGCATTGGAGCTATGTGTCATTTAGAAAATTAGTATAATTTTATTTACTATGTACCAATGGTGTTCTCCATAGTCTATGTATGTATATATGTGTGGACCGTGATCAGTATCCCCCACATACCCACTAAACTTATGGTTTGGGTTTGAGAGGCTACACAAAGATTATGATATTTCCCAACAACAAGGTACAGTACAAAATGAAGGATGATAAACATAATTTGGAGTTGAGATGGGCAGATATTTTTCATGTCAGCCCTGTAGCTATGCACAATCTAAGCTTTCTCATTCACATTAAAAACATGGGGATTAAGCAGAAAATTTGTATAGATATCTGAACACATAATAGATGTGTAATGTTTGGGAAGTTTTATAACAAGATGTCTTAAAATTAGATAACAAAATGACCTATTACAGATGGGTCGCCCGACCCCTAGGCACTTATTCCAGCACATTCAACTAAGACACTTTTTCGCCTCTATCATTAAAAAAAATCAATTTTGATAGCGCCCTGTCCCCCATGGAACGGCTATGTCTTTCCTCATCTATACCTAGGCATCTAATTTCTCAGATTTACTTGTGGCGCCTCTCCCCTCCTGATCACCCCTTTCCCTCTTTTTGCAGTGCTTGGGAAAAGGAGTTACTGTCAAGTTGGTAATTTAAGGAAAAAAACATCAAAAGTCTGTTTCATCATTACATTCTTATTAAGCTCATGAGATAGTTTGTTAAACTGCTTTTACTGCTATACATCCTTATCGTGGAGTTTGATGATAGGACCTGTGGGCAGTATCCCCAAGGAAGTCAGCGGGTGTTCTGAGTAATGTGTCCTCTTCTAGAGCAGCAGTCTGTGTGCTGTGAGCAATAGGAAAAATACTGGAGTCCTTTCATTTGGATTGCAGATGTTGGTCCTGGCATCCTGTAGCTAATGGCAACTTGTCCTCCTCCCTGTCTTCCTCTCCGTTAGCATTGAAAGTCAGAATAGCGGCTATGGAGGAGGAGGGTGTCCTAGAAGCAGTGAGCAAAGCGTAGAGTGGTTGCAGGGCTGGTGGTGGTGTTTGTTGTGATGTTGCAGGTGTGCTGCCAAAGATGTTATCATACGACAGTTGCATATCAATGTATACAATAGTAGTAACAAGTGAATTGCACGGAGGAGAGGTGGGAGTAGCAAGATGCCTGCTGTTCAACTTCAACCCGGAAGTTCCGGGTTCTTTGAATTGTTTAGGACTACAAATATGGCCACAGGAAGTGGAAGGGGCGCGGTTTGGTTTTGCCTTTCCGGATACAGAGAATGTTTGGACTTCATAAAAACGGCTACAGGAAATAAATGGGAGGTTCTGGCAAGGGAGCTGAGGGAATAAGGCACCTACAGAGCAGACTTGGCTGCAAAGGCCACAGCTCTCTTCCCAGAGATTCGAGAGGAAGCAGGAGTGGCTGTATATGTGCTGACCAGAGCAGAGAAAAGAAAGAAGGAGAATGTGAGAAGAAGAAAATGTGAGAAGAAAGAAGCAAAGAAGGTGAGAAGAAGAAAGAAGGAAAGAAGAAGGTGAGAAGAAGAAAAAAGAAGGAAAGAATAGAAAGGAACAAAAAGAGAAGAACCAAAGACAAGATGCATTGAATCCAGGTGTTAACCTGTCGAGACAATCTCAAACGACTCTTACAAGCCCGAAGGAAAGGAAAAGTTGGGAGGAATTGGGAGCAGAGATACACCAAGATGGATTCTAGAGGAAAGACAATAGACTTTGTTTACCAAGGGCATTATATCCAGCTGTAGTACAATGGGCTCATGGTACTACCCACAGAGGAACTAACCAGATGATTTCTTCAATCAACAAGATATACCTAGCACCCAGAATCTTTATTTCCCACGGCAAGTAGCTATGCTAGAAGTTGTGAAATATGACTTGTAACCCAGGAGGACTGATGCCAACACCAAGGAAGCATTTGGCTAAACACTATATCCTCTCCAGCGGATCCAGATTGAACACATTGAATTACCCAAAAGTGGAAAATACAAGTATGTTCTAGTAGTAGTGGATATGTTCTCAGGATTGCTTGAAGCCTACCCAGTTACCAACATGACTATCAGAACCACTGTGAAGAAACTATTGACTGAATTGATATGCAGATTTGGGATCCCTGAGGTTATTAAGTCTGACCAAGAACCTGCCTTCACTGCAGAAGTAACCAGAGACATTTGGAAACTAGTAGGAGCTGACCTCGGCCTGCACACTCCCTACCATCCCGAGTTCAGCAGAAAAGTGGAAAGAATGAACGCCACTCTGAAGAACAAAAATGCTGAAAGCTAGCAAATAAACATCTTTTCCCTGACCCGAGATCCTACCCATTGCACTCTATTCTGTCAGAAATACCCTTAGGCAGCCCACTGGTCTCACTCCTCAGAAGATATATTCTCAGGCCCGCCCAGATTAGGGAGGTTTCACACACAGCAGTTCAGTGCAGGGAATGATAGCCTTGTAAATTATGTTATAAATCTGTGTAATGAATTGAAACTAATCCATGCATGGTGTTCTCCTCCATTCCAGATCCAGACTCTGATCAAAGCTACAACCTCCTGGTGACTTTGTGTGGGTGCAGAAGCACGTCAGAGATTCTCTGGAGCCCAAATTTGACCATAAAAAGTACTCCTGATGTCCCCAACCTCAGTGAAACTTGAAGGAAGACCCACCTGGGTGTATGCTTCACACTGCAAGAAAGTGACTGCGACCAATAAGTCATGAACTTTTCCCTTATCCTTTCATATGTTTGTCTAGTCTGGATGTAAGTAAAAATGAAGAGGGACAAAAAAGGGAGGTGCCTGATGAATTTGAAGCTAGGGATCAGGTCAAAGGATTTGAATCACTTACGCCCCAGATAACAATCAACAACAGTATGGACTGGGTAAATTACATCTATTGTAATCAACAGAGGTTTGATAATTACACCCGAGATGCTTTACAAGGTATAGCTGAACAATTAAGCGCCCCGTCCATTGTGACTTTCCAGAATCATTGAGGGTTATGAGATTGTAAACAATCCATAGATGCCTCTGCCGGGGACTGCTCTGAGGTGGCACCTGGCGGTCGTTGGTCAACAGTCATCCTTACCATCAAAGGCTCTGCGAGGAGGCCGGCGGTTGCTTGGTTACACCCCTTGGAGCAAGCCTGACAGTGGTTCAGTGAGTTCAACACCCGCTCCACCTGTTCACCCTGCTGTCTAAGGAGAGTGACCGTTACCCATTCTTGTTCAGTTTAGGGAAGAGCATCAATCATCATGGGGGGAGCGTTAGAACAGATTTTGATGTTTTTAGGGGGGACTGTCAAGTTGGTAATTTAAGGAAAAAAACATCAAAAGACTGTTTCATCATTACATTCTTATTAAGCTCATCAGATAGTTTGTTAAACTGCGTTTACTGCTATACATCCTTATCGAAGTATCAGATATCTCTTACACAGCTTTCCTTGAGACAGATGTGGTGTCTACTAGAAGCCAGAGATTCAAAGCCTTCCTCCTCCCCCCAGATGATACAGAGGAGCGTTTGGGAATGTGTCATATCAGCTTATGCTTCATACGTACATGCAAATTATAACTTGTCTCTTAGCAACCACCAATTAACTAATCATGTAGTGATAGAATAGTTCTATTGGTATGTAATTTACGGTGATTAAATCAGATTCATGTCCCAAACGAAAGTTAATAATATAATATAATAATAATATAATTCGGAGGAGGCATTTAATTGGATAAAGGAGTGGAACAAAGATAATTTCCACACCTGATTTAATCATCTTGACATTACAGAAGACATTTACCCCTGACCAATGGAGGAAATGATTATACCTTACCCACAAGGCAGTTATTGCCAGTAAATCCCAGGAAACTAGCTACAAAATCCTCTCCAGGTGGTACAGGGTGCTGGTTCTTCTGCATAAATGGTACCCCACTGTTTTGGACACTTGCTGGCGTTGCAATAAAGAACCTGGTACCATGGTCCATATCTGGTGGGGATGCACAGCCCTTAGGAAGTTTTGGGACACTGTCTTCCAGGCCATTAGGGATTGTACAGGTGTGGTGATACCAGACTCTCTAGAAGCTGTGCTTTTATTCATGTTCCAATTCTCACATACTTCATATAAAAAATCTTAATTAGGCACCTTCTCTAGGCAGTCAAAACAGTCATTCCCAGGCAATGGCGCCAGACTTCACTCCCCTCTGTGCTGGAATGGATTGAGGAAGTCTCTTTTCTCTACCGGATGGAGAAACTCTTAGCTCGCTCTCCAGAGGTTGCTGTTGGGTTCCTTCACATGTGGAGCCTGTGGACACTCTACCAAGACACTCAGGCATTTAAAGCTCTTTCGGGACAGGGGCTGCTCGGTTGGGATCAGGCCCTTGGTGTTGTCTTCTTGTTGTCTTCTTTTTAAGTTTTATCTCTCTTCGCTGCCTTTTCCCTCTTTCCCCTCGAGATCCGGTGGACCTATTCGATTTCATTCCCCACCTTCCCCCGCCCCCCTCTTTTTTTTTTTTTTTGTTGTTTTTGTCGTCGTCTTATTTCTTTTATGCTTGGCAGTCACATTGTCACTTTACTTTACCATCTGCTTTTTGCTAAAAGTGTAACTACTCATTTTGATCCTGCCATTTCATAGTGCCTCATGATGTGCTTTGACTGCAAACTTTGTTTACTTTTCTGTTATAAGAAAATTGTTCAATAAATATTAAATAAAAAAAATTAGATAAAATAAAATAACATAAAAACTCCTGCAGGGTTATTTTACTTTTTACTTGTAAGCTATAGAATTTCCCTTATGTATGTTATGCACTGCAAGATATTTTTTCTCTCGGCAAAATTTACCTGTAAACCTACTGTTGCTCTTCTTCAGAAATTAAAAAACATGAGCCTAAGATTTCTATTTTGTCATCAAAAATTATTGATGGATTACTGAAAAAGTATTGGAAAAGGATTTCAACACAACATAGTGATCAATGTATATTTGGCGGATGTGCGATCCATGCCTCTCCTCCATTTTGTTTGTACAACATAGTGAAGGTTGACATTACCTTCCTTTACAGAGTTAACATGAAATACACTGCAGAAAAGTTAAAAAGCAAAATGTATCTTAACTGTGGTGCAAACAACCTAAAAAAGCACAAATCTTTGTGTGCAAAATTTACTATATGCTTTAGATTACCAGATTTCTTTCTCACACTCAGTTACTCTACTAATTTTTTTGCCTCCCTGTGATACATTAGCCTTTATTTTTGTTTTTTTATGATAAAAAGGGAAAATAGCAAAAAGAAAATCATTAAAAAGTCTTTCACATTTTATATTAATTTACTCTTTGAAAGCAAAAGTGACACAAAATAAGATTTGTATTTGTGTAATTTTTCAATCATGGATGTTTATATATAAGAAATATACAATTTTAGTATCATCAGGCATGAGACTAAGGGTATGTTCACACGGCATATTGCGGTGCGTACTGTACGTGTCGCAATACGCCGGTTGTTTTAGAAGTTCGCACTGGCCAGCGAGTACTTCTAAAGCGCTGGGGGGGCGGCCCCATTCACTTCCTTTATCAGCGCAATGTAACACCGTGAAGAAGTGACATGTCACTTCTGTCTCCCAGTGTACAATACGCTCACATTGTACGCCCGGAGACACGGATGTAATACATAGCTCTCTAGAAGAACTATGAATCCCCGTAATTGCGGGGCGGGCGCATTTCAGGTGTATTGAAGCGCAAATATATGGTGAAATGCGCCCCGCAATTACGCCGTGTGAACATACCCTAACAGTTGCAGTTTGGGCTGCTAGTGTTTTTTTCAATAATATTTTATTTTTGTGTATTTTATTTATTGTATTGTACACATTGTGCCCCCCATAAGGTCAGAGAAAGCCCTGTGGGAGGCCTTTTTTCCCCATGAGTTTATTTTCCGATTTTCCCTTTAGCTGGGGCCTGTACATTAGCCCCAATTTTAAGTGTCACAATACAAAATAGTCTTTGACAAAGTGATATACCAAACTAGCAAAATAAATTCCAAATTATGTGTCTAGACATGCACACGATTGCACCGATTCTAAAGTTTTTAGAGATATTCCATATTTGGCCCTAACAGGCTGACTTGACCACAAGCCTCAGAATAGGAGCAACTACTGGATTTTGGGGTCTCCTCTTAATTTTTTAGGCGTCTTTACAGGTTTGCAGACACCATAAGGTGCTAATAAACATCCCTAAAAAGACCTAATATGGGAAACTACACCCCTCAAAGGAAAACCTGTCACATAGATTATGCCACCCTTGCTGGGGAGAGCACAAGCTAGTGACAGACATGCTGTTCCAGTGCTGTGTCCTTTATTCTGTAAGAAGCAGCAGTTTCAGAGCATCTAATGCTAAAATCTGGCAGTCTGCCACTTGTTCTGCCGGAGATGAGTCCAGTTTATTCATGACCAGGCCTTAGCCCCGCCGGCTGCTGACCCTGTCCACCTGCCATTTATTCAGAGGAGTCTAGCTATTCAAGTAAAGCTTGAATTAGTCGTGAGGGGGCGGGGGCTAAGGCTATGTTCACACAGCTTAAAATTGGACGTATTTCAGTCCGTAATTACGCGCCGGAGTGCGCAAATTACGGCTGGACTACGTCCCAGTCATTACGGTAATCCACAGTTCTCATAGAGAACTATGGATTACGTCTCCTCTCCCTGTTCGGCGAATACGCCGCGGGGGGAGATAAGAGACATGTGAATTACCAGTGGCGTATACGCGCCGCTAGTAATGATAGTCTATGCGCCGGTGAGGTGCTGGCCCCCCGCTCCCGCCTTACCCCCACGGCGAAATTGCGGGGCGTAATTACGCCCTGCAAATAAGCCGTGTGAACCTAGCCTAACACTTGCTCATGAATAAGCTGGACTCATCTCTGGCAGAACAGGCTGCAAACTGCCAGGTTTGATAATTAGATGCTCTGAAACTGCTGCATTTTACAGAATAAGGGACACAGCACCAGGAAATAACATGTGCTGTCCACAGCCAGGGCAGCATAACCGACGTGAAAGGCTCCCTTTAAGGAATATATCCAAGATTATAGTAATGATATTGACCGCACAGGTGTTTCACTCATTTTTGTAGCATTAGGCTATGAAAATGGAAACTTATTTTTTCTAGTAATATGCAGTCTGAGTTTAAAATGTTTAATTTTCAAAAGGAATCCTGTGAAAAAAAGCACTACAAGATTTTTTACACAATTTCTTCTAAGTTCGGGAATATCCTATATATGGGTGTAAACTGCTGTTTGGGCACATGGCAGGGCGCGCTATTTGACTTTTGGAACGCAGATTTTGATGGGTGTCGCATTTCCAAAGTGCCAGAACAGGTGAAGCTTCATTTTGGATTCAATACCCTTCAGGTAATTCATTTAGGAGTGTATTGTGCATTTTGCACTCTCAGGTGTTTCACTGTATTTTTAGCATTGGGCTGTGAAAATGGAAAAGAAACCCCAGCAATTCCGCCATTGTTTTTTGGGTTTCATTTTTAAGTCGCTTGCTGTGCAGTTTGAATAACATAATAACTTTACTATGCGGGTCGTTAAAATTACAAACCTATCAATTTTACATAGTTTTTAATGTTTTACTTCTTTTACAAAATAGAAATGCATGTGTAAAGAATTAAATTTTTATGTTGTCATAGACTGACAGCCATAACTTTTTTTATTTTTCTTTATACAGAACTGTATAAGGACTTGTTTTGGAAAATTTTGGAGTTCACATGACGCTATGATCGCTTTTTAATCAACAATTTTGCGAGGCAGTATGAACAAAATAAACCAGTCCTGTTTACTTTTTTTTTTTTTTAAAGTGGTCTCACCGTGCGGTACAAATGACACACTAGCTTTACTCAGCAGGTCGATAAGAATACAGCAACATTTTTTATGTTTTACTGCTTTTACACAATAAAAAAAATATCTTATTAAAAACATGTTTTTGCATCACCGTAGTCTGGGAGCTATAACTTTATTTTTCTGTGTAAGGAGCTGTATAAAGGCTTGTGTTTTGTGAGACGAGTTGACATTTTTATTGGTACCAGGCATGTGAGTGGTTGTCTTATCGGTATTTTTGCATTTGTGCAATCTCCCTATGTATTCTATTGTAGCTTTTTGGCATACTGGTGTGAATTGGTACTTATTCAGGGTGTAGCTTTTTATCATTCAGTTGTTCCCATAGTGGAGGGATGTGTGAGCTGCTGCTCATTAGTTATTTGCAGCTGTTATATATTTCCCAAGTAGTACAGGGGCTTGTTTTGCCTTCTACTGGGTTCAGTCTATAGTCCAGCCATTGAGCTGTAAGTACGGCCTTGTGATTGTGATTTTGAGTAAATAATGTACCATTTTTCTGTCATTTTTCTACCATTTTGTGGATGACATTACATTTTGATCGCCTATAAATCTGTTTTTTGGGAGGCAGGATGAAGAAAATACAGAAATCCTAGTAGTGTTTTTATTTTTTACAGCGGTCAGTATAAATGACATGTTTGTTTTACTCAGTGCTTGATACAATTACAGCGACACCCAACTTATATCTTTATTACACTAAAGTGTTTTTATTGTGTAAAACAATATTAATGCAGTGCTATATTCTGACATCCTTAACTTCTTTTTTCCCGTAGAGAGAGCTGTGTAAGGGCTTGTTCACACGGAGAATACACTCCGTGTTACAAGCGCTTTAGGGATCCGTCTTGGGGTCCGCTCCGTCTCCAAGACGGATCTAACAATTAGCGAGATTCTCACTGCTCGCTGTGCTGAAAACGGAGCGGTGTTCACATGAGAGAACGCAGCTGCGTTTCAATAGCGCAGCTGCGCTCCGTCTTGAAAAGAATTGCATGTCACAGCGCTTGTAACACGGAGTGTAAACTCCGTGTGAACAAGCCCTAAGGGCTTTTTTTTTGCAAGACGAATGTTTTCATTGGTACCACTCTAGTGTTTATATGACTTTTTGATTGCTTTTTATTCAAATTAATGTGCTGCGGGATGAACAAAAATCTAAGTTCTGTCACTTTTTTTTTCTTTTTTTTTACAGCATTCATCTTGCGGTTTAAATAACGTGACAGATCTATAGGCCCAGTCATTATGCACCTGACATTGCAAAATATGTGTGCTTTTTTTTATTTTTGATATTTTTGTACGTTTTATTTTATTTGTGAGTGTGTTTTTTTTATTTTTTTTATTTTACTTGTCCCAATAAGGTACTTGTCATAGAAATATGCATTATGTATATGGGGTAATAGGAAAATGTATTATATACAGTATGTCCCAGTGACTACGGATTGTTTACGTATACCCCGCTCACCACAGATAGATAATGTGTATTCCCTGTCTACAAGCTGATTTATTCAAACATAACTAACTCACGGCCATAAACCATTAACTCGTTTATTGGGGCCGACAGGTTATCTCCAAACCTTGACTTTCGACAAGGAGTGCCTGGGGCAGGCAATAGTAAAACGAAAACCATGATTGCGATGGAAGCCTTCACAAGGCGTGTTCGGTGCAGCGTCTAAGGGGTTAAGCGGCTCCATTCCGCACTGCTACTGGTGGGTGTTTGTTGCAATTAGCATTGCAGCACGATGCTGCTACAAAGTCCCTTATCAGCACTATGACATACTCATACATCAAATGTCGGTACTTTTATTAGAGCATTAGTGCTTGGCTTAAGCAATTATTCCCTGCACTAAAAGGACTGGAAGTATTCTTGGGTGGAGTACACCAATTCTGCATGGACTAACTCAGTGCTAACTTTAACCCCTTAAGGACCTTGCTCTTTATTTGGTTGACACGTTCGTTTTTTCCTCCCTGCCTTCCAAGAGCCATAACTTTTTTGATTTTCCACCTACCTAGACATATGAGGGCTTTTATTTTGCAGGACAAGATGTACTTTCTAATGGTGTCATTCACTGTACTATGAAATATACTTCGAAACCGCAAAAAAAATTCCAAGTGGGACAAAATGTGAAAAAAGTACATGCGCCATGTTCGCGGTTTTTTTTTTTTTTTAGTGCTTTCACTCACCGGTAAAAATGATGTGTTATTTATATTCCAGGTCGATATGCATACCAAACATGTATGGTTTCCATTATGTTTGGTACTGTAAAAAAATTCCATTTACGAAATTTGCACCGCGGCGCCATTTTCTGCAACCAATAACTTTTTTTTGTACTAACACCTACAGACTTGAGTTAGGGTACATTTTTTGCAAGCTGAAGTGTACTTTTTATTGGTATCGGTTTGGAGTACATGCTACCTTTTTGATCAATTTTATTCCAATTTTTTTTCTTCCAAAGTGTTCAGCGTACGGGATAAATGATGTTATATTTTAATAGATCGGACTTGGCAATGCCAAATATGTGTATGTGTAAAGTTTTTTAAATTAAAGTTCATATCGGAGCGGAAGCTGGTGATCATTTGTACTCTCACGGATGCGAGGACTGTCTGTTACCAGCTTTGTTGACCTGGAAGATCTGATGGTCAAGGATCAGTTTCTTCATCTCTGTGTGTGCTGGACTCACACGATCACTTTGGATTACGGGACATGTTAGAACCACTTGTTTTGATGAGAAGAAGGCTTGGCTCACACGGCTTATTGCCGATGTAATTGCGGGGACGGATTTCGCCCCGCAATTACACCGGCTCCGTGCATTATCCACGGCGCGAATCCCGCCGGGATAATGTGCATGTCACTTTCTCCCCACCCGGCGTATTTGCCGAGCGGGGAGGAGAGACGGAATCCATAGTTCTCCGTGCCCGAAATAAGCCGTGTGAACGGCCCCGAAGAGTTTCCCTACTGCTACAAAGCCAACCGGGGCAGCACCTTCTGTCTTCCTTGTGGCTAGGACTGAAGGTAAGAACATGCGCAACCTGCTGTCACAGTTAGCAGAAAGGTCACTGTTTGGCCTCAGAGACACTGAAGCAGAGGTGACTGTTGTACACCCGGAGATGATAAAATTACAGGAAAGGATATGTCTTTTGGGAATTTCTGATACTTTTCCTACTGTCTTGTTGGGGACTGACTTGGGTCAGATGGTCCCTCAGTATGTTTCTGCCCCTCCACTGAATGACACTTAAATGACTGAGATATGCGGTTCCCCATGTTCTATGTTCTGTGAATACTCACTGTGAGGCTGATGTATCAAAGTCTACAGATGTATTACAGCCTGATGTGGGGATGTATCTCATTCTGTTGTGTTAAATGTCACTGTGTCTAAGCCTGCTGGGAAAGTTGCAAATGTATCTAAAGCTGGTGTGCGAGTCACAGATGTATGTAAGCCTGTGAATATATATCCAACTGTTGGGGACAATACTGGCATATCTCAGCCTGTTGTGCTGAATGCCACTATGTCTAGGCCTGCTGGGAAAGATACAAATGTATCTAAAGCTGGTGTGCAGGTTACAGATGAATCTAAACCAGCGCATGGGGCAAGCTGTAATATATAGCTGGTTCCATGCATCGATCGTGCAGGCTCTGTTTGTGAGCCCACATGATCCTTAGAACGTACCTATCAATTTGTGGGAACCCGTTCCAGACCATGACACATGTCAGTAAGGGGTTAAAATGTTCCAGCTCTGTGATAAAGGCTCTACACGAAAACCTCCAATGCAGATATGAAACAGCCCTTAGGATTATTTCACATAAAAAATGTGTGAACAGGCAGAATCACAACACAGCCTACTTATGGATCATATATCTTGTCAGTACTGCCTCGATATTATGGATCCATAATACTGATGAGCTGCTTTTCCTAGGATCAGCTGAAAATCTAAAAAAGACAGCCACTTTGAAATACAAACATATTACTAATAACACACTGATGACCGAATCTAAGGACACATCTGTATTTAACATTCTTCATGGAATTTATTGGCTGTTTTTCAACTGTTAAAGGATTACCGGCAGTAAATGATGTGTATATATTTAAAATATAAACATATTTTATACGATCCTGTGAAAATAGTGGCCTTGTAGGATGGACAGGAATAAATGAATTAATCAGATTTCTTACCTTTGTTCCATTGTCTTTATAAAATCTTTAGCTTTTTCTGGTTCATCTCTAAGATAATGCTGGAACATGGAGAAGGTCTGGATAAAACCAATTAAGTCTGATAAAAGCATTGTGTTCTTCGTAACAATGTCATCTCTCCTGCAACAAATAAAATTATCTAGTGGCAAAATACAATCAAATATAACAGAAGTATTTGTCACACCTCCAACCACAAATCTAAAATCTCTTAACGTTTATTTATAAAGCCCCAATTTATCCACTGTGAATCTAGACATCAGAACTTCAACCAAGTTTTGATCGAACCGTATAAGTGGATTTCATAGCCCTGAACAGAATATTATGCCATAAGAGAACATTTGGAATGAGACAATATCTGCCTTTTTACACAAAACAAAATCTGTAATGTGAAGTACATAGGCTGGATTCACATGTGGTTCACGTGATACAGGTTCAGCATTTATTCATATAATGTAATAAAAAAAAAAAAATCAGCACACATTTTACAATAGACAACAACAATCTGCACTGTTGGAACTAATTTCTCTGGACTTTACCTGCAGCGTGCGAAACTGGATTCAAAACTATTTGGAGCAAAACAGAAACTAACAACATAGTCTTGCAATAGGAAAAGAGCAGTATCATCTACACTGTAATGTTTAAGAAATATCTGAAAAATGTAAAACCTTAGTTTGTCTGTATAAGGAATGGCCTCAAAAATTTCCTTGTACCCTGATCGGACACGACGTACTTTCTCATGTTCATATTTGTTCAGAACATCATCAACCTGAAAGACATTAATGTTTAGATCTTTTAATCTGTACATTTTTGTAACTCAACAATATACCGTATTTTTCGGACTATAAGGCGCACCGGACTATAAGGCGCATTAACATTGAGCGCATTAACATTGAGCGCCGTTCATATATAAGGCGCACCGGACTATAAGGCGCACCGGACTATAAGGCGCGGCGCATTAAATGAAACAAAGTTCAGAGCGAAAGCCAAACTTTATTCAACACAAGCATCATAAGCATGTCTCTTAACAGGAGGTATTTTTCGGGTAGTGGGTATAAAAAATTTACAGTACGGTATTGAATGCACAGACAATGTTGAAACACAGATATTCTGCACACAGAGCTGTACGTATCACCGCACGTGACGCTTCTGACTATGGTAGCCGTATAGGCCATTCTTCATTTTTTATGCCGATTGCCGCCGCGGATTGCAGCCGCATACGCGGATTTACAATGTCCTGCCACTTATTGTGCCTTATTTCGCGACGGAATCACCCGCTGTAAAGAATGGGTTGTAAATCCGGCGCGAAATACGCGCCAGTGGCACTTATTTGCAACTGATTTGCAACTGATTTGTAACTGATTTGTAACTGATTTCGGAACGTATTTACTATTGTAAATCAGTTGCAAATCAGTTGCAAATCAGTTACAAATCAGTGTCACTAAATTAGCTGTAAATACGTTCTGAACAAAGACTGAAAACTGAAAGTGAAGAATTGATTCATATATAAGGCGCACCGGACTATAAGGCGCACTTTCGATTTCTGAGAAAATCTTAGGCTTTTATGTGCGCCTTATAGTCCAAAAAATACGGTAAGTCACATTAATATACTATCTAAGCTTCCTGATCTAACAAAACAAATCATTTGGCCTGGACAAATAGTGGGCCCATCTTTATTGAGAAGCAAGGTGCAGATGGTGGTCGACTGTTTGCCTCTTCTTGTGGCCGGTTACTTTTTGCTTACAATCCACACTGTCGAGCGCTCTGTGCCAGAATCAATTTCTCTTCAGCCCTCTTGTGTGCACATGCTGGTCCCTGCTAATTTGATGTTCCAGTACATGCTGCTTATTCTAACCTACTTACAGTTAGGGCCAGAAATATTTGGACAGTGACACAAGTTTTGCGATTTGGGCTCTGCATGCCACCACATTGGATGTGAAATGAAACCTCTACAACAGAATTCAAGTGCAGATTGTAACGTTTAATTTGATGGGTTAAACAAAAATATCTGATCGAAAATGTAGGAATTGTACACATTTCTTTACAAACACTCCCCATTTTAGGAGCTCAAAAGTAATTGGACAAATAAACATAACCCAACCAAAATATTTTTAGTTTCAATATTTTGTGGCGAATCCTTTGGAGGCAATCACTGCCTTAAGTCTTGAACCCATGGACAGCACCAAACGCTGGGTTTCCTCCTTCTTAATGCTTTGCCAGGCCTTTACAGCCGCAGCCTTCAGGCCTTGCTTGTTTGTGGGTCTTTCCGTCTTAAGTCTGGATTTGAGCAAGTGAAATGCATGCTCAATTGGGTTGAGATCTGGTGATTGACTTGGCCATTGCAGAATGTTCCACTTTTTGGCACTCATGAACTCCTGGGTAGCTTTGGCTGTATGCTTGGGTCATTGTCCATCTGTACTATGAAGCGCCGTCCGATGAACTTTGCAGCATTTGGCTGAATCTGGGCTGAAAGTATATCCCGGTACACTTCAGAATTCATCCGACTACTCTTGTCTGCTGTTATGTCATCAATAAACACAAGTGACCCAGTGCCATTTAAAGCCATGCATACCCATGCCATCACATTGCCTCCACCATGTTTTACTGAGGATGTGGTGTGCCTTGGATCATGTGCCGTTCCCTTTCTTCTCCAAACTTTTTTCTTCCCATCATTCTGGTACAGGTTGATCTTTGTCTCATCTGTCCATAGAATACTTTTCCAGAACTGAGCTGGCTTCTTAAAGTGGTGTTCGGCAAATTTAACTCTGGCCTGTCTATTTGTGGCATTGATGAATGGTTTGCATCTAGATGTGAACCCTTTGTATTTATTTTCATGGAGTCTTCTCTTTACTGTTGACTTAGAGACAGATACACCTACTTCACTGAGAGTGTTCTGGACTTCAGTTTATGTTGTGAACGGGTTCTTCTTCACCAAAGAAAGTATGTGGCGATCATCCACCACTGTTGTCATCCGTGGACGCCCAGGTCTTTTGGAGTTCCCAAGCTCACCAGTCAATTCCTTTTTTCTCAGAATGTACCCGACTGTTGATTTTGCTACTCCAAGCATGTCTGCTATCTCTTTGATGGATTTGTTCTTTTTTTCAGCCTCAGGATGGTCTGCTTCACATCAATTGAGAGTTCCTTTGACCGCATGTTGTCTGGTCACAGCAACAGCTTCCAAATGCAAAACCACACACCTGGAATCAACCCCAGACCTTTTAACTACTTCATTGATTACAGGTTAAGGAGGGAGACGCCTTCAGAGTTAATTGCAGCCCTTAGAGTCCATTGTCCAATTACTTTTGGTCCCTTAAAAAAGAGGAGGCAATGCATTACATAGCTATGATTCCGAAACCCTTTCTCCAATTTGGATGTGGAAACTCTCATATGGCAGCTGGGAGTGTGCACTTGCAGCCCATATTATATATATAATTGTAGTTCTGAACATGTTTTTGAAAACAGCTAAAATAACAAAACTTGTGTCACTGTCCAAATATTTCTGGCCCTAACTGTATGTAAACACTCTTGCACATACTTTGATCCTCGTGTACTGCTATGAAACTATTACTGTGTCCTTTGCTTCTGACCCCAGTTTATTATTTTAACCATCCTCCTTGTCTGCTCCCTCTGCTTAACTGACTAAACCAATTGCCTGCTCCTCCTTTACTGCATACTTTGCCATTGATGCAGGAGTCTGCCCTTAGGGCTGACACAACTGCACTCTGCCAGCCATCATCCTCTGATTGATATACTGTAATACCCTTACTGACGTCTGCTCCAGTACTGCATACCTGGACAAACACACATGCACTATTTTCTATTTTTGACTGTAAATAATATTCCCCCTAAGGAACTACATACTGCAATACTTCTTTACTGCAGTGTATAGGTATTTCATTGAGTAAAATTATTGCAGACCTGGACACCTTTATTTGTGAACTGATCAGGACACTGCACCACGCTTCAACAGCTAAGATGCTGCGGGTTAACCAAGGCATATAAGCCTGTTACATAAACATTCTGCTTCGTCACATACGCTTCCACTCCATTTACTTTACTCAACTCAAATCCAGGGTATGTGTGTTGGTCAGTGCTTGGGGATCCCTAGGCAACATATACTAATCTGGAGGCAAGTTAGAAGCATATACGATACTGTAGGGATAGATGTGTACATGCTGCTCTGGATTAATAATACCTTGCAGGAATTACTCACCCTTGAATCTTTCCAAGAATTAGCACTTGAGTTCAATATCCCAAATACAGATTTCTTTCATTACTTGCAGCTTCGACATGCACTGCAGACACAATTCTCTACTCCACTGACCTTTCAGGAATTCCCTATCCCCCATGTGTTAATTTCTCCCCCACATCGAAGCTTCATCTCATGCTTTTATATGTCGTTGGTGAGGAAAAGGTTGAGTACCTCATTCCAGGCAAAGAAGACCACATGGGAGGGAGATGTGGGACATATTGCTGATGCTCAATGGGCACTGGCGCTGGAAACACCCAAAATAGTTTCCCCAAAGTATGGCGAAAGGGCGACCCAGTTATATATCCTCTTTTGGGCATATTATACTACTTCTAGACTCCATAAATTCCGCAAGGAAGTTCCAGATATATGCCCGAAATGTCTGTCTTCATCTGGCACTTTCTTTCACTTGTTATGGTCTTGTCCCAAAATACAGGGTTACTGGAAGCATTAAGGTTCCTTAATGACAAACTGGGGTGTCCAGTGACTGCAGACCCCAAACCTTGTTTACTCTTTTTAGATCCTAAGGAATATACTGCACCTGCAGAATGTGCATGCCTTACGGAACTCTTACCGTATATACTCGAGAATAAGCCGAGTTTTTCAGCACAAAAAATGTGCTGAAAAATCTCCCCTCGGCTTATACTCGAGTCACTGTCGGCGCTCGGGCGCAGCGATGGCCCGTTCGCCGGCAGGGACGCTTCAGTTATATGCGACTCCTCATGGAGCGCATATAACTGAACCCTGAGTAAGCCCACAGTGCCCGAGCGCTGCGCTGGCCCGGGCACTGTCCGCTATCTCTTCCCCTGCATGCGACTCCTCCGGAGCGCATGCAGGAGAGGAGATACCACTGCGGGGCACAGAGCGAGCGCTCCGTGCTCCGCAGTGGACTCCGGGCAGCCGCAGACTCGCAGCTGTCCGGAGTATCCGGCACAGGCAGTGTGTGTCATCACGCTGCGTGCGCGGCATGATGACATCACGCGCTCTGTGCCGGCAACAAGTCAGAGCGGCCGGGAGACGGAGAGACGAGGAAGCGGAGCGACGAGGAGGCGGAGCACCGGGGGATTGCGGTAAGTACTTGCATTTTTTTTTTTTTGGGGGGGATCTATATCTGCCTACACCTGCCTTGGGGGGTGGGGTGGGGGGGAATAAGCTGATAAGCTGTGGGTGGGGGATAGTGCCTATACCTACCTATACCTGCCTTGGAGTGTAAGGAGGGGGGGTGGATAAGCTCCCAATACCTCCCTATACCTGCCTTGGGGTGGGGGGGGGGAATAAGCTGCCTATACCGACCTATACCTGCCTTGGGGTGGGGGGGGAATAAGCTGCCTATACCTACCTATACCTGCCTTGGGAGGTGGGGGGTTGTGAGGGGAATAAGCTGCCTATACCTACCTATACCTGCCTTGGGGTGGTGGGTCGGTGGGGGAAAATAAGCTGACTATACCTACCTATACCTGCCTTGGGGTGGGGGGGGAATAAGCTGCCTATACCTACCTATACCTGCCTTGGGAGGTGGGGAGTTGGGGGGGGGGAGGGAATAAGCTGCCTATACCTACCTATACCTGCCTGGTGGTGGTGGGTGGGTGGGGGGGGGGGGGAATAAGCTGCCTATACCTGCCTTGGGGTGGGGGGGGGAATAAGCTGCCTATACCTACCTATACCTGCCTGTGGGGGATGGGAATAAGCAGCCTATACCTACCTATACATGCCGTGGGGTGGTGGGTGGGTGGGGGGAAATAAGCTGCCTATACCTACCTATACCTGCCTTGGGGTGGGGGGGGGGAAAAAGATCCCTAGAACTACATATACCTGCCGTTGGGGTGGGGGGGAGGGGAATAAGCTGCCTATACCTACCTATAAATGCCTTGGGGTGGTGGGTGGGGGGAAAAATAAGCTGCCTATACCTGCCTTGGGGTGGGGGGGGGAATAAGCTGCCTATACCTGCCTGGGAGACAATAACCTCCCTATACCTGCCTGGGGGAGACAATAACCTCCCTATACCTGCCTATACCTGCCTTGGGGGAGACAATAACCTCCCTATACCTGCCTTGGGGGAGACAATAACCTCCCTATACCAGCCTATACCTGCCTATGGGGGACATTAAACTGCCTATGTAATTTTATTGGTATCCATTTTTATTTTTAAAATTTACCAGTAGCCGCTGCATTTTCTACCCTAGGCTTATACTTGAGTCAATAAGTTTTCCCGTTTTTTGGGGCAAAAGTAGGTGCCTCGGCTTATACTCGGGTCGGCTTATACTCAAGTATATACGGTATTTGTGGACGAAAAACCGCTGCCCATTACTGGATGTCCAGCCACGTGCCTAACACACAACACTGGATTAACTCTGTGAAAGCTACACTTCCTTTTAAAAATATGTATTTATCTTCACAGGGGCTGCCTGGATAAGTTTGTAAAAATTTGGCAGAGACGGCTAGATGCTGCACACACTCTTTTGTCAACCCCTGACCTTGAATAAAATCTATTAGCACATTTCCACTTAGCAATTGCGTGAACTAATTTACTCCCAGTGTGCCTCAGGTGGACATCTCCATGTGAATCCAAAACTACTTGTCTTTACTCCCAAAGAATGTCTATTGTCCCTATGCTGACATATGGTGTCCCATTTTCATTCTCCTTGTTCTCTCACCCCCAGGACGTGAAGATCTGAGTGCTTTTCAGCCTATACATCCACCCCAGATAGGAATGTACATAAACCCCACACACATCTTGTTTGGTTGCTAGTTACTGTTTACTTCGTGACTTCATTAAAGTTTCATCTATGGTAATGTGCTTACATTTATTGTATCAGTGATTATACCTGAATATGTAATATCGGTTTCTTAAAATCTCTGCTTTGTATACTGTGATACGCTGTGTTTTGTAAAAGTACATAACTGATATCACTGTATGTATGCTTTGTTTTTGAATCTCTCCATTACTACTTGATCTCACTATATTAATTACACATTACTTATGTGAATAAACTTGAACCTGTTTAGAAAAAAAAAAAAAAAACAAGACATCTAAGTGTTTGAATTCCTTGAAATGGAGTTCTCATCAATCCCGTCTGCTGTATAGCACCATAACGTCTCCATGACAGATATAGATGTTATGGAAGGTTAAGGGGCTAAAAAATACTTTGATATTCGTTCTAGTTCAATTTCAGAAAAATTCAGAGGACATCATATTTGAGGCAGTCAACTATGACATAACTTTATGCATTCTCCCTGCTTATGAGATAAAGAGCCACATTTTGCTACACGGGCCTGTGATTATTTGCGGTTATATCCCTATGAATCAACCCTGTATAGTGGAGCTAGAAGTTCTCTGTGTGCCAGTATATGGATCCTTGTAATCGTTCCTAAAGCACACTGACATGATTTTTTGTCTGTGAGAGGAAAAAAGCTTCATTTACCTTGATATAAAATCTATGGGCTACGGGCATTGTATTAAGGATTTGTAATGTGACCATGTGCATAAGGCCATATATATACACAAAAGTATTTCTATAACATTACAAAAAAAATTATATTTAAAAAGAAACACTGAAATGCATTGAAATTTGTTTAATACTGACCATGGAGAAAATCTTAGTCATCTGTTCTGACCGGTCTTTGTAGTGTACTTCTATATCCGGAAGGTAAGAATAAAAAGCAAGACATCCTTTAGGCTTAAGAATCCGGTCCACCTGAAATTATTAATTTCTGCTAAAACATGAAAGCGTACATATAACTTTTATATTACTGTGGAAATCTTTGCATGTATACATAGAAGTAGAGGTTAAAGAGTCTTATGTACTTTGGCCTCTCATACAATGACAAAAGTAACGACATGAAAATTTACACAAGTTGGTAGCTTGAACTTGAAAGTAACAAAAGGAATTATAAATTTAAGTTTGCTAAAAATAAACAAATGAAAATCAGAGATTGATTTTGAATTATGGTTCAAGCGAAACATTTTAAAAACAAACTGATAAAAAATGACCTGGACAAAAATTATGGTACCACTGGAAAAGACTAAAAATAATTTGATCATAGGAACATGTTTAACTAAGGTGTGCACTGTAATTGGCATCAAACTTGTAATCAGTCAGTCTTCCTATTTAAAGGGTGAAGGCGTAGTCATTGTGCGGTTTGGTAATATGATGTGTACCACACAGAACATGAACCAAAGGAAGCTAAGGTGAGAGTTGTCTCAGAAGATTTGAAAGAAAGTTATAAACAAACACGTTAAAAGTAAAGGCATCATCTTTTAACAGCTTGATGTTCCAGTTACTAAAGTTGCATGTTACTCATAAGTTTAAGGTCTGTGGGACTGTAGACAACCTTCTTGGACGTGGCCGCAAAAGGGAAAATTATGACAATATGAAGAGATGCATAATATGAATGGTACCCAAAGAACCCAGGACAACTTCCAAGGAGATTAGAGGTGCTCTCCAATTTTAAGGTACTCCAGTGTCAGAGTGCACCATTCATCGCTATTTCTGCCAAAGTAGAATTAATGGAAGAGGACGATAAAGGAAAACCACTGTTGGAAGTGGAGCAAAAAAAAGGAGACTGAAATTTGCCAAAATACATATTGACAAGCCACAAAACTTCTGGGAGAATCTCTTTTAAACACCTGAGAGAAAACTGTCCCTTTTGGTCACATCAGCTCTTTATTTGCAGATACAAAAATGAAGCATACAAACAAAAGAAAATTGTACCTACTATGGAACATGGAGGAGGAGACTTGGTGATGTTATGAGACTGCTTTGCTGCAACTAGCACAGGGTGTGTTGAATCTGTGCAGGGTACAATGAAATAAAGACTATCCAGAACATTTAGAGAGAAATGAGCTGTCCAGTGTTAGAAAGCTTGGACTCAGTCACAGATCCTGGGTCCTCCAACAGGATAAGAGTCTCCCAAAAAAACTGAGAGTTTAAGTTTGCCTATGGCAAAATAGTAAATATAGTCTCCAACAGGATAATGACCCAAAATACACAGCTTGAGCATGCAAAACATGATTGAGAACAAAGCATTGGACAATTCTGAAGTGGCCTGTATGAGTCCTGATCAAAACTCTATTGAACATCTGTGGAAGGAGCAGTCTGGGGAAGGTGCCCTTTGCACCCAAGACAGCTGGAGCAGTTTGCTCATGAGGAGAGGACCAAAATACCAGTGGACAGGTGTAGAAGTCTCATTGAGAGTTGCAGAAATTGTTTGTTTGAAGTGATTGTCTCAAAAAGTTGTGCAACAAAATATTAAGTTAAGGGTATCGTCATTTTTGTCCAAGCCTATTTTAATTAGCTTGATTTTTTTGGGGGGCTAAATCCAGGTAAATAGAAATAAAGAAGCAGCAGAGATGCATACAATGTGAAGCAAATGCCCACCAAATAATTTTTGTTAAGGAATTTCTTTCACCGAGAGAGGTGTAGATATTAATCTTCCATTTCTATGACAGACTTACCTCAGAACATTATATAACCTATTGTGTCCAGGAAGAAAATCAAGTCATTTTTCTTTGCTATAGAAAATGTTAATTTTACCTCTTTTAGAAACTTTTCAGTGTCGAACCAATGGACAGCAGCACATGCAGTTAGCAGATCCACAGAGGCATCATCTACAGGTACTTCCTCAGCTGGCGATGCTCTGTAGAAATTGCATGTTATAATTTAATCAATATTACAACCAGTGTTTAACAATATAACAAGTGTTGATAGAAAATGTTGTATTGGAAATCCAAAATATTCATGGTCTTCAAGAAAGCAGTACCGTGTTTTTCCAAAAATAAGCCATAGCCCTTTTTTGGAAATGAAAATAATATAAGACCCTGTCTTATTTTTGGAAAAACACGGTAGACTGCGCTTGGTCGGTGCAGTACAAACTTGCCCTCTCCAACCAGATGACAGCTTTCAGGTTTTCTAGTGCAAACTGCTTTGATCAACCAGCTTTTTTGTTTCCTCAGTTGATCTATATGAGGTTTGATATATTTATCATAGAAGCATTTGGAAAAAAGAATTGTGACCACAACATTGATTCCTTTCCATGTACAAACATTCTCACCTGAATGTTGTATTTGGAGCTTTACACGATTTATTGGCCTCCTCGATTTGGGCTTCACTAATGTCCGTTCCCAACACCTTTTCAAAATGTGGAGCCAGAAATTTTGTGCTTTGTCCAGTTCCACAGCCAACATCCACTGCAAGTTTGTAAGGTTTGTTTAACTAGAAAAGTAGATTACATATTTTTAGAACATTGAAAAAAGTCAGTCAAGTGGTAGCTTGCATGATTTTATGTTAAAAATCCAATTTTCAAAAATTTGAGGATGGGCTTCTCGAAAATGTACTTTATATGTATATAGATGTGCTTGCCACTATCTGAAAGCCTAACAGTTTGTGAAGAGCATATCAGGAGCAAGAATCTGGATGTAAGAGCCGTGAAGAAAACAGAAAAATGAAAGGTCTCCAACATTGGGACACACGTAATAAAGTGATCTGTTTACTATGTTTCACTTTATGTTACTTAAAGAATATTTTGATGTGTGCTAACATCCTCTTAAAGTGACACTCTTGGGCACCATTTTGACAACCAATGTTAAGCAACATGCTAACAAATGGATAAGGCATGCTTTATCAGGTCCCATTCACATCATGTTTTGTGACTCAGCCGTCGACATCTGTTGGAATACTGTGAAAATGGTACCTTAATGAACACAGTGGCCTGAACTGTGTGTCTGTCACATACAAAACATATATGATCTTTAAAAGGACCACTCCAGGTTTTGTTTTCATTAGAAATTGCTTTTAGATACACAGCATTGCCAGTAATTTTGCCTTCCTGCAGCTGTATTTAGGATATCGGACTGGTGCAACTGGGTCATGTGACCTGCACTCTGAATTGTTAAAACACACAGAGCATGGTTGTGAGACCCATGAATCTCTCTATACATTCCTATAGAAGGTTAAAAATCAGTCTTATAGGAATTCATAGATAGCCTGCCTTTCTATCAGCGTCAAAAGTACCGTGTCTTTCAGAGAAACAGAGTGCAGGTCCTGTGACATAACAGAAAACTCACATCAGTCAGAAATCCTGTATTCAGCTGCAGATCAGCAAAATTACTGGCACTACTGTATATCTAAAAGCAATTTCTAATGAACTACGGGAAAAGAGTGGTCCTTAAAAATACAGCAAATGTAGTAAAAAACAGACTAAATTTGCCATATATACCCTTATGGATTCATCATCAAGATAACCTGATGGATACAACAACGGAGCCACAAAAAGTGATATGAACCATGTGTTAGAGGTCCATAAGAAAGATATCAGGATATGCGCAAGCCATGCAGGTTAAATCGTAAGAGTTTGGGGACTACATGAAACTTGGCCAGAGGCTGATTTTTTGGGGGGGGAATTCTTCACATACCTTCTGTGTCACCACAAATCAGACATTGTTTTTATTTACTATTTTTTCAGCATGTGTATGAAGATCATTTTTACCAATACAGTCTAACAAAAAAAGTCTCTGTTGCCCTAAAGCAGCAAGACTGAACCCTTTTAGTTCACTAATTTCTTTGAAAAAAATGTACGTTTCACCCGTTAAGGACGCAGCCAGTTTTAACCCTACTGAAAGAACTCCATTTTTGAAACCTGACATGTTTCACTTTATGTTTAAATAACTTTTTGATACCTTTATTCATGTGATTGAGAGACGGTTTACTCGTTGCATATAGTGATTTAAGTTAGTAATACATTTTGATCAATAAAATCTTTATTTTTGAAAACTATCAAAAATTTTTCATTTTCAAAGTTTAAAAAATGTCTGTATGGAAGACAGATAGTTATACCAAACAAAATAGTTTATAACTAGAAGCTTCCGTATGTCCACTGTACATTGGCATAATTTTTTAAATGTCTATTTTTTACGACATTAGAAGGCTTATAAATTTAGTAGCAATTTTTCACATTTTCAAAACAAATTGGCAATAAAGATTTTTTAGGAACCAGTCCAGTTCGAACGTGGCTTTGAGAGGCCTGTATATTAGACACCACCAAAAGTGATGCCAACTAAGAAACAGCATTTAGGAAGTTTGTTAACCATCTAGGTGTTTCACATGTATTAAAGCAAAGCAGAGGTGAATATATTTTCACTTTTATTTGCAGATTTTCAATTTAAATCCATTACTTACTGAATAACAATAGTGGTTACCAGGAAAACACAACTCAATGCTGTTTCCCCCAATTCTGTCATTTTTAGAGATATCCCATATATTGCCCTGGAGCGCTATTTGACTCAACAACAAACCTCTGAATGGGAGAAGCCCCTACGGGTCTTAGGATATTTTATGGGCACAGGTTTGCAAACACCCTAAGGTGCTAAAACTTAATAAACACCTTTAAAAAGATCTAATTTGTGAAACTACACCTCTTAAGAAATGTACCCAGGGGTGTAGTGAGTATATTGACCCCACAGGTGTTTCACAGATTTTTTTAGCGTCAGCTAAGAAAATGGAAAGTTCAATGTTTTCCAATAATATGTAGTTTAAGCTAAAAGGTTTTATTTTCACAAGTAATCCTGATAAAAAAAAAAAAAAAAAACACCCCAAAATTTGTTACACAATTTCATCCAATTTTGTCAATACCCTATATGTGGGTGTAAACTGCTGTTTAAGCAGATGGCAGGGCATACAAGGCAGGGAGCGCTATTTGGCTTTTGGAACCCAGATTTTGGTGGGTGCCATGTCACATTTGCAAAGTCCCCAAAGTACGAGAACAAGAGAAACCTTCTAGAAGTCACCCCATTTTAGTTTCAACACGCATTAGGAAACTTATCGAGGGGTGTATTGTACATTTTGGGCCATGTGTGTTTCACAGTTTTGTTAACATCGGATCATGAAAATAGAAAAAAAAAACACCCTACATTTACTCCATTGTCTTTTGGGCTTCATTATTACAGCATTCGCTAGATGTTATAAATGACATGATAACTTTACTGTGTTGTCCGTACAATTGCAACAATATTAATTTTATATATTTTCTTTATGTTTTACTACTTTTACACAACACAAATGAGTTTGTAAAAATTTAAATTTTTATGGTGTGACAGTCATAACTTTTTTCATTTTTGTGTAAATGGAGCCGATTAAAGGCTTGTTTTTTGTGGGATAAGTTGCCGTCTTTATTGGTACCATGTTGGGGTTCATACGACACTTTGATAGCTTTTTATCAATAACAAAGTTTTTTGGTCGGATTTCAAATTCGAAATCCGACCTCAGATATTTCCACCTGTGTAGACTACAGCTCAAATTTTCTATTGCAGTCTATGGGGATGATTTACAGTCTGATTATTTTGTGAATTTTAAGTGCTAAATCCGCATAAAATCCGACTGTAAACCTGTCCCGTGTAGACGTAGCCTTAGGCCCCGTTCACACGGCTTATTCTGCCGCGGATTGGCGCCATACTGCGCGCCGGATTTGCGCTTCAGTACGGCGCCAATCCGCGGCAGCAATTACGGTAATCCACTGCTCTCATAGAGAACAGTGGAATCCGTCGCTCCTCCCCGCTCGGCAAATCCGCCGCGGGGGGAGAAAGTGACATGCACATTATTTACGGCGCGGACGCGCCGTAAACAATGCATTGTCTATGGGGCCGGGAGCGGCGCCCCCGCCGTGCTCCGGCCCCGCCCCTTATTCACGGCGGATTTGTGCGCTCAATACGGCGCACAAATCCGTCGGGAATAAGCCGTGTGAACACGGCCTAACAGTGTAAATTTGGTGTGCCCTCAAAATAACACACAGCTATCAATGTCTAAACCACTGGCAACAAAAGTACACCGATAATTGAAAATGGACAAATTATGTCAAATGTGTCAATATTTTGCGTGGCCACCATTGTTCTACAAGCGAGAGTGAGCAGAGGGAGAGCTCCCGATTGTAAATATAACCCAGTTGACTAGTTCTCCTTTGGTGTAGCCTAACCGCAGTGCCGATACACTGGAAAGTAAATGTGATTACAGGGACAGAGTGGGGACGCAGAGGGAGACACCCGTCCCACAGGCAAGCCACTCAAGTTCGTGTTGGAAGAGTTAAAGTTTCAGAGTCCGAGGAACTGAGAGGAAAAGAATCCTTGAACTGAGAGACCACAGTTTATCTCTGTTTATTTTGGCAGATCACTTTATGCATACCAAGAAATGTTAGCACTATTCAATATTGCATGTCCTGCAGATTGAGTGAATAAGAGGGAACTAGAGTAATAGCAATGTTTATGCTCAGACAGATAATCTGATTTGAAGAATGGCACATAGTGATCCATTATGTACGGCAAGTGAAATTAGACGTCATATCTGAAGCCTAGGGTGGTACACACTGTCGGCAAAAAACACAAAAGGCATTTTCAGTACATTGGGCTACAAGACCAGGATTGTGACATGGTTGTTTTCGTCAGGGCTGTGGAGTCAGTAAGCCAAAGCTCTGACTCAGACTCCTCAATTCCCCTGACTCCCTCATACATGGCACATGTTTAAGTGATAACTTTACTGTTGTAAAATGGCAACATCAGGCTTTTATCACCTTATGATGCAATAATCAAGCTATTTAGGTAGAACATACACTGACAAACAAAATGGTAACAATGTTTTGCTCCTTTGACTTTCAGGCTCTATAGCTTACAATCCACTAAAGCTTTGTACATGAGGCTACATTTTATAGACCATCATCTTACCTATCTTATACATAAATTTGACTTGCAAGTATTTAGCATCTGCTTAGTTCTGCAGATTCTTGTCATATAACTGCATTGTTACTGTTTTACACCTAAAAATTGAAATGTTAATTTTTATTATTTTGTTAGTATTTGGTAAATACACCTTTGACTTTCACAACGTGTTCGACTGAGCGGAGGTCTGGGTACTGTGGAGGCTAATACAGTAACTCTACTTCTTTGTCATTGAACCATTCCTTCTCCAACCTTGATGTCTGCATCAGGTTGTTGTCCAGCTGGAACACTATCTCGTCCTTTTCATCCCCATAGTACTCAAGTGTATGAAGTAACTCATCTTGTAGGATACTCACATATAGCTCAGCATTGAGATCAACATCAATCCGGGTCAAGTATCCAACATCTCTGGCTGTGAAACATCCCCATATCATCAGGTTTCCTACAACGAACCTGACAGTTTCTTCAATTTCTCGATCCGTTAGCCCTCTTTTCCCTTGATTCTTCCAAACCCATTTGCACCCATCAGAGCCCAGTCTATTGACTTTTATCTTATTGCTCCAATCTTCCATTTTTCATACTTTTTTGCAAACTCGAGCCAATGCTTCTTATGATGCGATTGAAATCAAGGCTTCTTCATCTTTTTTCAGGCCATCTTCCAGACCTGTGTAATGTGTGTTGCACGATACTTGCATGGACGTCTGTTATCTCAGTCTTACAAAACATACGAGCCACCTCCACTGCTGTGTCTGTCACGTTAGAACTGATAGACCTTGTGATGAGCCGACTTGTTAACTATATTTACTATTTTGCCATAGGCAAACAAACTCTATCAGTTCTCAATCTGTAAAGCACTAAAACTTAACTTTTATTGTATATATACCACTTACCCTCGATGCACACTATTTTAAAAACCTGATTTCTAACCTCTCAATATGTCCCTTTCTAATTGTGAAGGAATAACTCCTTTTTTATCATCAAGTCTGGTGGAACCCCATCTTTTAGCAGGGAAACCCTATATATACAGTGATTTGCTAACTCCAATAGGGAATCCAAAACATCTTACATGGACAATCATCCCTAATCTAATGGGCATGAAACATATAAGGTTTCCTTGTGAGACCCTCTGCAGTGGGTAACACAGTAGAAATAGGTAGGAAATCACAAATTAAAATGTTATGCCTGACCTCCCCAACATGTTTCACCAGCTAACTGGCTTCATCAGGGCACAGAGGCCCGATCCCATGTGGTCTAGCTCACTTCCTTTTATATGATCTTAGGTACACACACTATTCAGGTACTCACCAATTAGCCACCAGAGATTCAACAATGCCCATTCCCCCTTTTTCTCTCCTGCATACATACTGATACTATTTACTGCTGCATTCTTATAAACAACAGTCCTCAGGCAAATTCACCATCTCCATAGCAGGCTTCCGCCCTATCTTACCATACCGCCTGCGCACTGTACCAATGGACATTTCTGCCCTATCCCTAACTGTGACAGACTTCCGTCCAACTTCTCTCACATTACTGCGTCTGCGTGGTTCACCTAGAACGAACTAAGCAAAATAGGTATTACATTTAACAGCACACTACTAATTTTGTCTCTTCCCATAAACCTTTTCCCCTCTATGTCTAATATGCATATTCATTGGGAATACATACTCCATTATACGGTACACTACTATCTTTGTCCCTTCCCATAAACTTCTTCCCCTCTGTATCTAATATGCATATTCATTTTAATACAGCTTTGGGCCTTATGATATCTAATATGCATATTCATTTTAATAAAGCTTTGGGCCTTAAGATATTCCAGCCCTCCCTCCCGCAATTTCACCTCCCCCTTTCCCCACCAAATATTCCTTCCTACAGGTCTCAGCTAATTACCTGATTCATTATGTTACAATAGAAATGTGCAAAAAATGCTAGTATAGTCATTCTCTATTGTATTTGCATTGGATAGCATAAACTTTATGTAGTCGGTAAAATAATAAATGTATACATAAATAGATGGTAATTTATTCCCAAACTGCATCTCGTCATAACAACGTAAGTGTATATATTACATGATTTAGTTGTTAAACTTTTCACGCAAAATAAAAATATGTCCCAAGTAGTTAAATAAAATCTGTAGATCTTGGGGCAGGTCCACATAGCCTCATAAATCACTCCTCTGGTTTTACAGTTGATGAATTGTCTTATCTCAAATCTTCTCTTATCAATGGGATAAACAAATTCTTTAGTTTTCCATATAAATGGACAAAATGAACAGTTGCCACAAGGATATGAGCCTACCACCAGAGACTATAACCATGTCTTCGTGCTATCTCCCTCAAAGTGACTATGCACAAATTCATCCCTAAGATTTTTTCCTCTTCTATATGTGACACTAGGATATTTTGGAATCACCTCAGAGAGTACCGGATCTGCTTTTAGAATGTGCCAATGTCTTCTAAGTATACCTCTCATTTCATTAATTCTATCATCAAAGGTACCTATACAACGAATTAAATCAGTTTTTTCCTTCTTTTGTTTACTGATTAATAAATGTCCTCTGTCACTAGTCAAAGCACTATTAAACGCCTTCCTCAAACAATTTTTGGGATAACCTCTCGCCTGAAATCGTGCATTTAACTTTATACATTCTTCATTGAAAGCCTCTAATGTAGAGCAGTTCCTACGAGCCCCAAGAAATTGGCCTATGGGAATCCCCTTCTTTAGAAAAGTGTAACAAACTATTGGTAGCCGTTTTTCTCCGAAAATGTTTTGTCTGAATCTGCTTGTTTTCATAAAACACAATTTGGAGATCCAAGAAATTAATTTTCTCTCAATTGATTTCAGAGGTGAATTTCATCCCAATTTCATTATCATTGAGTCTAGATACAAAATCCTTAAATAATTCTTCACTACTGTCCCAAAAAATCAATATATCATCAATAAAGCGACCCCAAAATAAAATCCGATCTGTGAATATTTGAAAGTGTTCAGAAAAAACAATAGCATCCTGCCACCAACCTAAAAATAAATTAGCAAAGCTTGGTGTACAGACTGTGCCCATGGCTGCTCAATTTATCTGGTGATAAAAGGTGCCATCAAACAAAAATAATTATGTGTCAAAACAAAATCCAATAACTGTAAAACAAAATCATTATGTTCAAAAAATTGCGTACCTCAAGTATTCAAAAAATATTTGATTGCTTTCAGGCCCAAGTCATGTTTGATGTTACTATATAGGGCTTCTATGTCTAAACTTACAAGAAGTGTACTTTCACTCATTACTTGATCGTTAATTATCATCACTGTATCCTTCGTATCTTTAAGATACGGAGGGAGGCCAGTGACAAAGGGCATCAGTATACGGTCAACATAAGTGCCGGGTCCTTGTGTTAAATTATTTCTACCTGAGACTATCGGTCTTCCTGGTAATGGCACAACCTCTTTAGGCACTTTTGGTAATGCATAAAAAGGTAGCAATGGTAGGATTCACATTTAACATAAATTTCTTCTAATCCTCAGTAATTAATATTTTCTTAATTCCCAGGTCCAAAATCCTTCTTAATTCCTCTATTAGGGTCGCTTTATTGATGATATATTGATTTTTTGGGACAGTAGTGAAGAATTATTTAAGGATTTTGTATCTAGACTCAATGATAATGAAATTGGGATGAAATTCACCTCTGAAATTCATCGAGAGAAAATTAATTTCTTGGATCTCCAAATTGTGTTGGATGAAAACAAGCAGATTCAGACAAAAAAATTTCGGAAAAATACGGCTACCAATAGTTTGTTACACTTTTCTAGCTGGCATCCACCTTCCCTAAAGAAGGGGATTCCCATAGGCCAATTTCTTAGGAACTGCTCTACATTAGAGGTTTTCAATGAAGAATGTATAAAGCTAAATGCACGATTTCAGGCAAGAAGTTATCCCAAAAATTGTTTAAGGAAGGCATTTAATAGGGCTTTGACTAGTGACAGAGGATATTTATTAATCAGTAAACAGTAAACTGATTTAATTCGTTGTATAGGTACCTTTGGTGATAGAGCTAATGAAATGAGAGGTATACTTAGAAGACATTGGCACATTCTAAAAGCAGATCCGGTACTGTATGAGGGGATTCCAAAATTTCTTAATGTCACATATAGAAGAGGAAAAAATCTTAGGGATGAATTTGTGCATAGTCACTTTGAGGGAGATAGCACAAAAACATGGTTACAGTCTCCGGTGGTAGGCTCATATCCTTGTGGCAACTGTTCATTTTGTCCATTTATATTGAAAACTAAGGAATTTGTTAATCCTATTGATAAGAGAAGATTTGAGATAAGACAATTCATCAACTGCAAAACCAGAGGGGTGATTTATGGGGCTATGTGTACCTGCCCCAAGATGTAGGGAAAAACCATACAGGAGTTTGGTCGTCGGATCTCGAAACATCTGAGTACTATTAAAACTAGAAGTGACACCCCCTTAGCGAGACACATTTTGGAAGTACATAATGGTGAAATAGAGGTGCTAAAATCTTTGAGGCTTCTGTGTGAAAAAGCTAGGGGTAAGAAACGGCGATATGGATATAGTTTTAGGAAAGAAGGACACACATAACACGAGTGAAATTAGGAGTTCCCGTAGCGCTTTCAGGGGCAAAAACAATTCAAAGAAAAGCCAACTTAAGCATCAAGCTGGTTTATTAAAGTAAATATAAAACAGGAAAGCAACGCGTTTCGCAGGGACTCTACCCTGCTTCCTCAGGCACATAAAACAGGAAGATAACAGGGCTTTTAAACAGTTCAAAATTGAGACAGAGGCTTAATTGAACAATTAACCCTTACACAACTGTTATAACATGACAAATTTAGACAACTACAAAAAACAGTTACCTGGTATAAAAACATAAAAATGTTTAAAAACATTACAATACAATTACAAATACTGTAATATCCAAGAATATACAAATTATACAAACAATAAAAAATACATACGTTTTCATAAATATACAATTTAAAATATAAAACATGTACAAAAATAAGAGAAAATATTGATCAAAATATTGACAAAGAAGATGACAAAATGAGAAATAGAGAAACCAAGGTAAAAGCAAAATCAAGTTTTTATCCCACGTATTTTCAGGGAAATTATATCAAAGTATTCCATGATTTATTAATATCAGACCTGAGAAAATTAAAAAGAACCTACCCTAAGAAATCTAATTTTACTTATGCTGAGCGTAGAGCGTTATCTACTTTAGCTGAAAATAAAGAAATAGTAGTGAGGAATGCAGATAAGGGAGGTGCGGTAGTGGTACAAAGTTATAATAAATATCATGAAGAATCACTTAAGATATTAAATACCAATTTTTATTATAAGGAAGTAAATTTTTCAGTGCATGAAAGTTTACAAAAAAGTTTTTTTGAATTTGTCAATGATGCCTTTGAGCAAGGAGTCATAGACAAGAATGAAAAATTGTTCCTATTGAGAAAAAATCCTACAGTGCCTCATTTCTACCACTTGCCCAAAGTACACAAAGACAAGGAAAACCCTCCGGGGAGACCAATAATCTCTGGAGTGGGATCCTTGCTGTCAAACCTATCCCATTTCATAGATTTATATCTTCAGCCTCATGTTATAGGATTAAAAAGTCATATAAAAGATTCTGATGGGATACTTAAAGACCTGATAAATTTTGATTGGGGTCCTAATTTTATATTTTTAACCTGTGATGTTGCCTCTTTATATTCTAATATTGGTCATGAATTAGGACTTAAGGCGGTTTTATCTTTTTTAAATATTGATTTTAAATTACCTCCACTTTTTAAAAAATTTTTGATTGACGGGTTAGAGATTATTGTAAAAAATAATTTCTTTCAATACAGCAGCTCCCATTACCATCAACAGGTTGGCACTGCGATGGGGACGAGGGTTGCCCCATCCTTTGGCAACCTGTTTATGGGAGCATTTGAAGCTTTTATTGATTGTACAGTTAATCCATTTCTAAAGAGAATTTGTTATTATAAGCGGTTTATAGATGATTTGCTATTTATTTGGGATGGAACAGAGGAATAAATTATAGATTTTATTGGCATTTTAAATGATAATACATGGGGTATTAATTTTACTGCTAATTTTATTAAATTTGAGATATTTTTTTTTAGATTTTAATTTATTTATTTAAAACAAAAAGGTAGTTTCTAGAACAAATTTTAAAACTACCGATTCTAATAACTATCTTGCTTTTAAATCCAACCACTATCGTAGTTGGGTTAGGAATATCCCATTCGGCCAATATCGAAGGATCAGAAAAAATTGTACCCTGGATGGTGACTTTAATGTTCAATCAGATTTGCTAACAGAAAAATTTAAGCAAAAAGGATACCCCATCTCTTTAATAAATGAGGCAAAAAATAAAGCAAATTCTCTTACCCAGAATCAATATTTAAATAAAGTAGGTCAGGGATTGGCTAAAGACGTGGAGGAAAACCATTTTAAATTTATTACCACCTTTTGTTCTCAACATCATGAGGTTCGAAATCTTTTGTACAAACACTGGTATATTTTGAAGTTAGACCCAGTTTTGTGTTCAGTTTTACCCGAGAGGCCCCAATTAATTTTTAGAAAGGCACCCACCATCAAAAATAAGATTGCTCCTTCAAAATTAAAATGACATAATATTAGGAGTAAAGAAAAAGTAGATACGGCAGGGGTTAAAAAAGTAGGTTCTTTTTCTTGTGGTCACGCCTTGTGTAAATGCTGTGGGATGCTCACCAGTTCTGAAAAAAAAAAAATTCTTTTAGTACTGGTGAAATTTTTAATATTAAATCTTTTTTGACATGTACATCATCGTTTGTAATTTATGTACTAACTTGTACATGCGGTATTCAATATGTAGGCAAGACCACTTTAAAACTATCAAGAAGATTAATTAACCACCGTTACAATGTTAGACATAAAAAACTGTTGCATAGCCTCTCCAGACATTTTGTGGAGAAGCATCCGGGAGTTGAACCGGTTTTCTATGTTCAGCCAATTGAGGGGGTGGATGGCGAGGATCCAGATCGCCATAGGAAGTTGGCTAGTAGAGAAATTTACTGGATCTATAAGCTTCACACCATTACACCTTATGGGCTAAATGAAGTACAGGATACCATTGAATAGATTGTTAGAGTAGTGGTTAACATAGGGGACTCTGAAGTAGACAATGAGGGTTCAATTCCTGGGATCAGCATAATTTATTTTTGTACATGTTTTATATTTTAAACTGAATATTTATGAAAATGTGTGTATTTTTTATTGTTTGTATAATTTGTATATTCTTGGATATTACAGTATTTGTAATTGTATTGTAATGTTTTTAAACATATTTATGTTTTTATACCTGGTAACTCTGTTTTTTGTATTTGTCTAAATTTGTCATGTTATAACAGTTGTGTAAGAGTTAATTGTTCAATTAAGCCTTTGTCTCAATTTTGAACTGTTTAAAAGCCCTGTTATCTTCCTGTTTTATGTGCCTGAGGAAGCAGAGTAGAGTCCCTGCGAAACGCGTAGCTTTCCTTTTTTTATATTTACTTTAATAAACCAGCTTGATGCTTAAGTTGGCTTTTCTTTGAATTGTTTTTGCCCCTGAAAGCACCACGGGAACTCCTAATTTCACTCGTGTTACGAGTGTCCTTCTTTCCTACTACTGCTGCCGGAGTCTGCTGGGCTGCAAGATTGGAGGTTTCCTGAGCTGCTCGGAGAGGGCGTGGTGCAGCAGATCAGCTGTGGGCTTTTAAATTTGAGCTTTAATGTGAGCCGTACCATACCTGTACAGCTCTAAAAGGTCAGCGTGATTCTAATTAGTTTAAAGTCGCACCCTGTGCTGTAAATCTGTAACGCACATTGCGCTGTGTGTCTGCTCTTCTGTCCCTGAGGAACTTCGTTGGTGGAGCCCGGGGTACTTGAAAATGGATATAGTTTTATTGCATGAAGAGGCAAGATGGATATATAGACTCAATATTTTGAATCACAAAGGTCTAAATGAAGGCTTTTCAATTTCAGCATTTATTTAATCCAAATGATTCCCTATATAATTTTTGAGGAAACATGATATATGTGATAAAGTACGGTCAGTGGTATACGAATGGTTGAATATATGACTATAGGAGCACAGAGTTCACATACTTTTTTTTGTTCTTCTCTTCTTCCCTTGTCCCCCTCCTGCCCCCTTTTTGTCCCTCACTTTTCCAGTGTTTTGCAATGATGATAAGTATTAATCATATGAGGCTACAGATTTTATTTAACTAATTGGGACATATTTTTATTTTGCCTGAAAAGTTTAACAACTAAATCATGTAATATATACACTTCCGTTGTTATGATGAGACGCAGTTTGGGAATAAATTACCATCTATTTATGTATACATTGATTATTTCTACCGACTACGTAAAGTCTATGCTAACCAATGCAAATACAATAGAGTATTACTATACTAGCATTTTTTGCACATTTCTATTGTAACATAATGAATCAGTTAATTAGCTGAGACCTGTAGGAAGGGATATTTGGTGGGGAAAGTGGGAGGTAAAATTGTGGAGGGAAGGGCGGGAATATCATAAGGCCCAAAGCTTTATGAAAATGAATATGCATATTAGGTACAGAGGGGAAGAGTTCTATGGGAAGGGGCAAAGATAGTAGTGTACTGTATAATGGAGTACGTATTCCCAATGAGTATGCATATTAGACATAGAGGGAAAAAGGTTTATGGGAAGGGACAAAATTAGCAGTGTGCTGTCAAATGTAATACCCATTCTGCTTAGTTCGTTCTAGGTGAGTCGCACAGAAGCAGTAATGTGAGAGAAGTTAGACGGAAGTCTGTCACAGTTAGGGCAGAAATGTCCATTGGTACAGTGCGCGAGCGCAAGATAGGGCGGAAGCCCGCTATGGAGATGTGAATTTGCCTGAGGAATGTTGTTTATAAGAACTCAGCAGCAGCAGTAAATAGTATCAGTAAGTATGCAGGAGAGAAAAAAAGGGGGGATGGGTATTGTTGTATCTCTGGTGGCTAATTGGTGAGCACTTGAATAGGGTGTGTACCTAAGATCACATGGAACCGGGCCTCTGTCCCCTGATGAAGCCAGTTAGCTGGTGAAACATGTTGGGGAGGTCAGGCATGACATTTTAATTTGTGATTTCCTACCTCTTTCTACTGTGTTACCCTCTGCAGCGGGTAACACAAGGAAACCTTATATGTTTCATACCCATTAGATTAGGGATGATTGTCCAAGTAAGATGTTTTGGATTCCTTTTTGGAGTTAGCAAATCACTGTATACATAGGGTTTCCCTGCTAAAAGATGGGGTTCCACCAGACTTGATGATAAAAAAGGAGTTATTCCTTCACAATTAGAAAGGGACATATTGAGAGGTTAGAAATCAGGTTTTTAAAATAGTGTATAACGAGGTTAAGTGTTATATATACAATAAAAGTTAAGTTTTAGTGCTTTACAGATTGAGAACTGATAGCTTTTAAGTTTGCCTATGGCAAAATAGTAAATATAGTTATTAAAAGTCACTCTTTGTTCTCTTGTTAGATTCCCATTTTTTTTTTTTTTTTATACTATTTGAGACAACTTGTTGACTGATATTTTGATTGGACGTACTCCTCTTGGCTTTTGAATGGATGGATGGACTTAATTTCATATTCTTCCAGCTTTCATGGCCTCACATGATGCAGTTTGGCAATTTTCTTGGCCGACAGAACGCTATCGATGAGCTGAATGATGCGGCTTTGCTTTTCTTGGGGAATCTTCTTCATGGCTGCTTGAACCAGTGTCCTTTTATTTGGTAATCAGCCTAATAACACAGTGGCTATTAGGGAATGTGAGAACAGGTTGTAATTTATAGTATACAAGAAAAAAAAAAAAAAAAAAAGGATTGTCCCACCAGCAGGAGCAAAACAGTAACAATGCAGTTACATGACAAAAATCTGCATAACTAAGCATATGCTAAATAGTTGCAGGTCACAGTTATGTATGAGCCAAGATGATGGTCTATAAAATGATGGTTTTCTCACATTCAAAGCCGTAGTGGAATGTGATAAAAGGAGTCTGAAAGTCAAAAGTTCAAAACACTGTTACCCTTTTGCTTGTCAGTGTAAAATATATTTATTGGATACAACTTTGGAACACAAAAAAACTTTAAAAAACTGTAGATAGGCAAAGCGCTGCAGTAAGTGGGAAAAACAGTTTTCAACAAAAACGTCCTGAATAACATTAGTGGAGTTTATGAATTTGTTCTGAGAAATAGTATCGCCTCCATCAGATCCTCCTTCTTAGATGACCTCAAATCTGATCTCATTATTTCTAGGCTAGAGAAAGGCCTCTCTACACTAACTTGGGTTGGTGGCAAAGCAGTGACCACATGGGCAACATCTCTAATAATGTCAGGTTACACTGCCTCATGCAGTTAATTCTGATGAACAATTGAACTCTTCTACTTCTTTGAAAGGAAGTGAAAAATTTTGCTTAAATCTGGTCAATCTGTCTGATATGGGAGCGGAATCTTTTCCACTGCGGCCAGTGTCGGACTGGGCTGCCTAGGGCCCGCCAGAGGAGTTTATTTTAGGGGCCCACTGTGTCTCATTGTCTCTGCCACCTGTACGATGCCCTGCCTGATCTCGCTTCAACTTATACAGACCGATACAATGACATCATCACACTAATCTGTGACTGAATAATACCACAACACCATAACCGCATATCACCACCACATAGTGACTGAATACCACCACACTATAAACAGATATCCACACCACATAGTGACTGGACAAGGTGCATATATATGGACCACTCAGGCAGGTGTGTGTATACATATGGGCTCTTCAGGCAGGTTAGTATATGTGTATATATATATATGTGTATATATATATATATATATATGTGTGTGTGTATATATTGTGTGTATATATATATAATATAATATTATATTATATATGTAATATATATGTGTGTTTTATATATATATATGTGTGTGTATATATATATATATATATTTTATGTGTGATTATATTGTAAAATATATATATATATGTGTTATATATATATACTATATTATTATATTATATATTATATGTGTATATATATTTATATATATATTTGTGTGTATATGTGTGTGTATTATATATATATATTTTTATATATGTGTGTGTGTATATGTGTATATGTGTGTGTATGTATATATATATATATATATATATATATCAAGAAAAAAATCCACGGCACTCCAAGAAGAAATGATGGTGTAAGAGTGGTTTATTCCTCCATACCCATAAGCGACGTTTCTGCTCCCTCATGGAGCCTTTGTCAAGCATAATTTACAAGTGAATGAGTTGTTACATTTATACACAAGCTAATACAATTACAATAATTAGTCATCATTTAAGTGTACATAGAATATACAGTGATCAAACGTGATATCGTGAAATCGCAAGACAAAAATAAAGATCCATTTCTTCCATAAAGAATGTATACTACATTTAAACATAAATACAAAACTTATAATAAACAAAAGTACATAATAAGTAGGCGGAGATGTAAACAAACTCACATGGAGCTGTACCAACAAGCCGTAAATGTCGGCGTCCCTAGATGTGAACTGCGCATGCCCATACCCTCATACTGGTAGAAGAAAGCGCGTGTATGTTCCCGGTGCCCAAACAGGAAATGGTCTTCACCGAGGCAAACAGCGCATGTCCGGAAGAGTAATACTAACTAGAAGACACGTAACCATAGCGACCGTTATTCGGAACCGCGCATGCCCGGACCTAATCCAGGCAGCGCGTCCATAGCGACAGTCACATCGTCTCCGTGTCATAAGGTAATATTCATGAGCACATAAAACCCATCATAATAGCAATAAATAAACGGCAAACCCATAGTCGGGGGGGGGGTGATAACCATGCCCAACCCACCTACGAGAAGGGGACAGTAACACCATAACTCCTCATCAAGCGACTGAACACAAATAAACGGATCAAATCGCTTAGAGAAGAAATCCCTCCAGGGAGCCCAAAGTGTTCTCCAACACGTAATATGCTTTCAAAATGTGATGGGATAACAATATATTTCAAAGCTTTATTCACAAAAAACAAATACATTCAAAAGTAAGTATGGGCATGACAGGACACAATAAAAAATCAATACATTATATATCTATAGGACAGCTTCAATGAGAGAGGTCACCTCTTCCGCTAACAAATCCAAAGAATACCCTAAAGAAAAAAAAGAAAAAGAATTATTTTAGCAAATAAAAACAGAAAAAACAAAATAAAACACAAAGCTTACACATAAAGCAGATGCCTATATCCAATATATATTATTGCATATTCCGAGAAATATTAAATTCAACATTAAGACCCACTGGTTTCAAAGTATTGAGCTTAAAAATCCACTCAAGTTCTCGTTTTTTTAAAAAGGTAAGTCTATCCCCCCCTCTTTTCGGCATAGGGACATGATCCAAGATCATGAACTTCAGATCGCGTTCAGAATGTCCAAAATCTGCAAAGTGTTTTGAAACAGGAAGATCCTGTCTTTGTTTACGTATAGTATGTCTATGATTATTCAAACGAGTGCGCATATCACATTTAGTCTTACCTACGTATAAAAGTTGACAAGGGCACCATAACACATAGATGACCCAATCAGAGGCACAAGTAAGAAAAAAATGTATCTTATATTCCACCAAACTAGTTGGATGTTTGAAAAAAGAACCTTTTTGCATGAATGAACAATTAACATAGCTAAGACAAGGAAAACTGCCCACTCTAGAAAAGCCTGTAATAGTACATTGTACACCAGATTTAATTGGGACCATGGATTTAACCAACCTGTCACGAAGATTAGGGGGCCGGTGGTAAGATGATAGAGGAACAATTTGGAAATCTTGAATTTTAGAAAAACTATTTTTCAAAATTGGCCAATATTTTCGAATAACATTATTAATCTGTGAACTTTTCTCATTAAATGTAGATACAAAAACCATACGTTTGGCTAAATTATCCTTGCACCGATATTGAAGGGCCTGTGTATGTGGTATTGATCGAACTCGTTCCAATTGTTGATCCAATACATATTCTGGATAACCTCTTATTTTAAAATTATTTTTCATAATATTTAAGGTGGAATTAAGCTATTGTTCATCCTCAAATATCCGTCTGGCTCTTAACATTTGGCTATAAGGGAGTGATTTTATCATAGAACGAGGATGAAAACTCGTAAAATGAAGCAAAGTATTTTTGTCAGTTTCTTTCACATGCAAATCTGTAATTAATCGATTATTTTGGACAAAGACACTCATATCCAAAAAGTGAATATTGTGGACAGAATGAACTAAAGTAAACTGTAAATCACCATTAACTGAGTTTAAGAAAGCATGAAACTCCATTAATTGATCCAAAAAAGCCCGTCCACACCGGGAAAGGGAACGTCGTCTATGTATCGCCACCTTTCCCAAAACCTTAGAGAAATGGTAGGACACATAGACAAAGTCCTCCTCAAAAAATGTAACAAAAAGATTAGCATATGTGGGCGCCACGTTGGTTCCCATGGCTGTACCAATTAACTGTGAAAAAAAATTTACATCAAACATAAAATAATTGCATGTCAAGACCAACTGAAGTAAATAAAATAGAAAATAATAGCTTAGTTCTGAAAATTGTGCCAAAGACAAAACCCTTTCAATAACTTTTAAGCCAAGTTCATGTTAAATTTAGGGGTATAAAGACTGAAAATATCGAATGATGCCAAAATGGCATCATGGGGGACCTCAAGGTCCTGCAATTTACCAATAAAGTCGGTAGAATCCCTAATAAAAGATTTAGCGTCAATAACAAACTGTCTCAGGACCTTATCAAGAAAAATCGAAATATTGTTAAACAAGGATCCCCTGCCCGACACAATTGGTCGGCCAGGTGGATCAACAAGGGACTTATGAATCTTGGGTAATAGATATAATACAGGAGTGACCGGAAATTTCACCACCAAAAAATCTTTTAACTCTTTATCGATTAATTTATCCTGGAAAGCTTGATCTACAATAGCTTTAATTTTTTTCTCGAACATCCATTTCGGATCCCCATCTAACAATTTATACACCCTATGGTCATTCAATTGTCGATAAGCCTCTTTAACATAAGCTACCGTATCCAACACTACAATAGCCCCGCCTTTATCGGCGGGCTTTATGGTAAGATGTGGATTATTCATCAAATCCTTTAATCCCCTATATTCAGAAGTGGTTACATTAGGTGACAAAACACATTTATCAGGTATCAACCAATCACAAAGATTTCAATATCCTGTTTAACTAAATTAATGAATGTATCAATTGCACAAAGAATTCATCTGAGGAGAATAATTCATTTTACGAAGGTAGATTCATAATATTTAAACAGAAAAAAATGGGTTTATTAGATAATCCTGGAATCTGTTCTTGTGACATTCCTAATCTGCATGGCCAGACACGGTTGTTTAATTTGGCGGGAATAAAGGAATGCAAAATCCCATTTCAGGCCAAACAATAAACATTACAGGATTAGGACAAATGAATAAACCCTTAGATAACAATTTTAACTGGTCACAAAGTTAATTTAACAGACGAAATATTTACCACTGGATGATTCCTCTATTTTTTCTTTCTGTGCTGATTTTGTCACACAATTCTGTTGCTCTCTTTTCGCTTGGTTTTCTTTGTAGCCGGGATCGTTCCCGACCTATTCTCTTGTGCGAGCATTTTTTGTTGTTGATGGTGAACTCATGGATTGATCTAAGAATAACTAGATGATGAGTTTTTCGCGTATACTTGATCATAACTTACCTTTACTCCTGTTCGGTCACGAGTTCCTTAAAAGAAAATAACTATTTATTATATATAATATATAATCTGTAAGTGTGTGTATGTATATATATATAATATATATAATATATATATTTATATAAAATATATTATATATATATGTTTGTGTATGATGTACTATTATAATATATATATATATGTGTGTGTATGATATATATATGATATTTATATATATATTTGCTGTGTGTGTATGTTATATATATATTTATATGTGTGTGTGTATGTATATATATCATACTATTATATGTGTGTGTGAGTATGTATTAATAATATATATATATTTATATATAGATATGTGTGTATGTTATGTATTATTATATATATGTGTACTATGTATAATTTATATACTATGTGTGTGTTGTGTATATACTATATATATATATATTTGTCGGTGTGTGTGTATGTATCAGTATATATATATATATATATATATTATTTATATATATATGTGTGCTGTTACATCATACTGTGTTATGTATCATATATATACTTTATGTACTTATATGTGTATATGTATATATATATACTATATGTTACTATAATATATATATATATATATATATATATGTGGTATTATATTTATTTGTTATATATATATATATTATATATATATATATATAACTATATACACTATATATATATATATATATAATATTATATGCTATATATATAATATTATATATATGTGTGTATATTCAATCAACCTGGCCACTTTATTTGGTCTACACCCTGTCCAAACTGCTCGTTAAACACTTAATTTCTAATCAGCCAATCACATGGCCGGCAATCAGTGCATTTAGGCTGAAGACATGGTCAGACAATCTCCTGCAGTTCATAAATGGAGCATCAGTTGGGAAGAAAGGGTGATTTGAGTGCCTGTTAACGTTTGGGATGGTTGTTGGTGCCAGGAAGAGGCTGGTTGCTGCGTTATCTTGCATGAAACTGCTCTGATCTCCTGGGATTTCAAGCACAACCTCTCTAGGGTTACAGAGAAACGGTCCTCCGAAAAGAAAAAAAATAAGTTGAGCGGCAAGTCCTTGTGGGCGGAAATGCTCTTGTTGATGACAGAGTGTCAAAAGAGCAGAAAAGGGCAGACTGGTTCGAGCTGATAGAAACGGCAAAACAGTGACTTAGAATATCAAATAAACCCGTTACAACCAAGGTAGGCAGAGAAGAGCTCTCTGAACGCACAGTCATGGAGAACTTTGAGGCAGATGGGGAATACAGCAGCATAGAAGACAAACACCAGTGGTGCCACTCCTTTCAGCTAAGAAAGGAAAAACACAAACTGTAAAGGCTCCACTTTTGCCCAAGCTCAGTCAATTGAGACAGTAGAGATGGGATAAAAAACGTATGCTTGGTCTGTGAGTATCCGAGATTTCTGCTGCGACATTGGTGGTAAGAGGCGTCAGAATTGGCAGGTCAACAACTGAAAGCATGGATCCATCATGACTTGTATCAACGGCTTTCACGGCTGGTGGTGGTCGGTGCTCATGGTGTGGGGAACTATTTTCATGGCACTCTTTGGGCCATTATGGTACAATTGAGAACGTTGCAACTCCTTGTTGAATTCTATGCACGAAAGATTTGATGGCAGTTCTGAAGGCAAAAAGGGCGGTCAACCCGTTACTGCAATCCCGTGTAACCTAAATAAAGTGGCCGGGTGAGACGGATGTGACTATATATATGTGTTCGTGCTGTTATATTTATGGTTTATATATATATATAGCCTATACTATACATTATATAAAGGCCCCTCTGGCCAGGTATGTATTTACATATTATGGGAAGGCATGCTCTGTCAAGAGAGTGGGAGCCTTGCTCATGCTGGAAAGAGGGCTTCGCTTGCCGCTTTACAGAGAGCGCTCAATATCTCTTACACTGCCCATATTAGACTGGACCCTCGTAGAACATGTCATTGTCCCTCTTAGAACTGCCCCTGCCATTCTTAACTGTCATGCCCCCTCAGACTGTGACTGCCCCTCTTAGACTGTCACTCCCCCTTCTTAGACTGTCACGATTACATCTCTGGGAATGGAGTTGCCGACCACTGCTCACTGCGGGACAATTTGAATCAAGGGGCGTGGCTTAATGGCAGAGCCTCTATGGGCGGGGCTTCACGGATTCAAAAGTGTCCCGCCCACAGCAGAGAGAGAGTAGGGCTCCGCTGCTCCATTCCCAATGGCGCAGGACATTGTAAAGTGAGATGTAATAGAGCCACACAGCTGGGAGCGCAGTGCGGGCCCCTCTCTTATCAGCTAAGCCCCTTTCCACCAGCAAATGCCGCAGGAGGCAGCTATTTTTAATAACAGGACAGTTGACTGTCCTGTGTGGGGGCCCCACGGGCTGTCACCTGTGTTGTCGGGGGCCCAGGAGGATTTCTTATGCTCCTGGTTGGGCGTCGCACGGACTGCCAGGCAATGTATACCTGCCCCATGTCATCCAGATACTTTTCCTCATCTGATGAGGCTGAATATATGGGAGCAGTAGCACTGGCAAGACCAAATTCCTCTTGCTCTCGGCACTGCATTGAACTAACTGTACCAATTTATTATATATTTCGGGAGTCCGACTCCACAGCCCTGGTTTGCGGGACTCCACAATGTTCAATGTTGGGCCCTCTTTCTTCACATATCTGTACATGTTGCTTAAAGGGATTGTGTAAATGATTAAAAAAAAAAAAAAAAAGGTACTACTGACTCAAATAAAAAAAAAGCAATAAAACAAAACACATACACACACACACTCTAAACATCCTTTTCACTTCGGTTTCAGCACTTGCTCTATGGGTGTCTCTTCCCAGTCTTCTATTTTCTTCTGAAAGCAGCAGAAAGAATTAGGTTACAGAAAAGTGTGAAAGTAATAATGATTATTTTAGATTAAGCCTTCAATATTAATGATGGGTTATATGGTTCATATTGGTATGGGGCCAGGAAGAACATAACTTTATAGTGTGACTTTTGTAAGCGGTCTTAAACCATGGCTACAAACCTCAAGGTACACCTGAGATCACTGCAAGTTCTATTGTGCCAAAGTGTCTGCCAGCTATCAGTTTAGTCTACTTTTCCACTATAGATTCCAGAAATGCTACTTTCTGCCCTGCCTGCCCCACATTTACGCCACTTGCAAGATTGCATAATAGCTTATTATGGGATTTCTGTTTTGCCTCCGCAGGCCCACTTAGCTACTACCTTACACAAATTACAGACCTTGGCTATGAGTGTGCATGCGGCATAGCACTAATGCAACACAGGAGTACTGTCCCACGGTCACAGCATGGGTAACACAACCCTAATTTAAGTACTTGTTTGAAGTGTGAATAACAGCTTAGTTTCCAATCTCTTAAAGGGGTTTCCTCACCATACAAGTTTAGCTTTTAACATGAAGGGACAGTTAAAGTCTTTTTCCAAATACATTGGTCAATTGATTTTACTTTAGTCATGAGATAACAGGCATTTTATGCGCTTTTGATTGCACACAGGTTTCTATGATAACCTGCCTAGTAGAACATAAGGGTGCTTTCACACAGTGCAGTTTTGGTGCAGTTTTAACTGCGCTCCAATTAAACTGCCTTTATTACCAGCAAGCTTCTTTCAGTTGTCTAAATTGTTCAGAAAGGTGTTTCAAATACGTAATCAATTTCTGTGTTTGAAGTCTTAGGGATTGCAAACACATTAATTGATTCCTCACTTTCCAAACAGTTTAGATAAGGGCAAGAAGCTTGCTGGTAATAATGCAGTTTAATTGGAGAGCAGTTAAAACTGCCTTGTGTGAAAGCCTCTTAAGAGTAAGTTCACACAGCTGATGTGGATGCTGAATTTATCAGCGTCCAAGTCAGTATGAAAACCCTGCCTGAAATTTGTCTCAATGCAATATACAGTTAGGGCCAGAAATATTTGGACAGTGACACAAGTTTTGTTATTTTAGCTGTTTTCAAAAACATGTTCAGAACTACAATTATATATATAATATGGGCTGAAAGTGCACACTACCAGCTGCCATATGAGTTTCCACATCCAAATTGGAGAAAGGGTTTCGGAATCATAGCTATGTAATGCATTGCCTCCTCTTTTTTAAGGGACCAAAAGTAATTGGACAATGGACTCTAAGGGCTGCAATTAACTCTGAAGGCGTCTCCCTCGTTAACCTGTAATCAATGAAGTAGTTAAAAGGTCTGGGGTTGATTCCAGGTGTGTGGTTTTGCATTTGGAAGCTGTTGCTGTGACCAGACAACATGCGGTCAAAGGAACTCTCAATTGATGTGAAGCAGACCATCCTGAGGCTGAAAAAAAAGAACAAATCCATCAGAGAGATAGCAGACATGCTTGGAGTAGGAAAATCAACAGTCGGGTACATTCTGAGAAAAAAGGAATTGACTGGTGAGCTTGGGAACTCCAAAAGGCCTGGGCGTCCACGGATGACAACAGTGGTGGATGATCGCCTCATACTTTCTTTGGTGAAGAAGAACCCGTTCACAACATCAACTGAAGTCCAGAACACTCTCAGTGAAGTAGGTGTATCTGTCTCAAAGTCAACAGTAAAGAGAAGACTCCATGAAAATAAATACAAAGGGTTCACATCTAGATGCAAACCATTCATCAATGCCAAAAAAAGACAGGCCAGAGTTAAATTTGCCGAACAACACCTCAAGAAGCCAGCTCAGTTCTGGAAAAGTATTCTATGGACAGATGAGACAAAGATCAACCTGTACCAGAATGATGGGAAGAAAAAAGTTTGGAGAAGAAAGGGAACGGCACATGATCCAAGGCACACCACATCCTCAGTAAAACATGGTGGAGGCAACGTGATGGCATGGGCATGCATGCTTTAAATGGCACTGGGTAACTTTTGTATATTGATGACATAACAGCATACAAGAGAAGCCGGATGAATTCTGAAGTGTATACCGGGATATACTTTCAGCCCAGATTCAGCCAAAATGCTGCAAAGTTCATCGGACGCCGCTTCATAGTACAGATGGACAATGACCCCAAGCATACAGCCAAAGCTACCCAGGAGTTCATGAGTGCCAAAAAGTGGAACATTCTGCAATGGCCAAGTCAATCACCAGATCTCAACCCAATTGAGCATGCATTTCACTTGCTCAAATCCAGACTTAAGACGGAAAGACCCACAAACAAGCAAGACCTAAAGGCTGCGGCTGTAGAGGCCTGGCAAAGCATTAAGAAGGAGGAAACCCAGAGTTTGGTGATGTCCATGGGTTCAAGACTTAAGGCAGTGATTGCCTCCAAAGGATTCGCCACAAAATATTGAAACTAAAAATATTTTGGTCGGGTTATGTTTATTTGTCCAATTACTTTTGAGCTCCTAAAATAGGGAGTGTTTGTAAAGAAATGTGTACAATTCCTACATTTTCGATCAGATATTTTTGTTTAACCCATCAAATTAAACGTTACAATCTGCACTTGAATTCTGTTGTAGAGCTTTCATTTCAAATCCAATGTGGTGGCATGCAGAGCCCAACTCGCAAAACTTGTGTCACTGTCCAAATATTTCTGGCCCTAACTGTATAAGGTTTTGACAAGGTTTTCCAACGCTGTTTTCTTTCTGAAACACCCATACACATTAAAAGCCAGGGCAAAAACTGCACCTAAAACCTCAGCAAGGTTTTAAAGCTTGCCATTTAGTCCTATGGGGATTTTCGTTGTTGAAAACACTTAAAGAACTGACATGACACTTTTTTCAGCACCAGAGCTTAGTATCATCTGCAAAGATTGATATTTTACTGTGCAATCCATGTGGATATATTAAAGATACTGACCCATGTGGTACCCCAATACTAACAGGGATCCAAGCTGAGTATGTACCATTAATCACCACCCTCTGTTTTCTATCACTGAGACAGTTATTTACCCACTTGCAAACATTTTCCCCCAGTCCAAGCATTCTCATTTTGCTTACCAACCTTTTATGTGCAACAATACGTCAAAAGAAAATCAATAAACAAGGGATGGACTACCCTAATGATAAATCTAGTGGTTTTCTAAGAATATACTACAAACAAACCAACCCCTCCCAAGAAAAAAAACACAAAACTATAAACCTAACTTACACATAGATAAAAGATGACCTTTAATATACTTCAGTTAAAAAGACAACAATCTACCTTATCCCTAATAGTCCCTATACCCACCTAGCTAAACCTAACTAAACCTAACCTAAACAGGAAAACACTGGGGAAATCGCCCCAACAAGAGCGTCCCCACCAGAAACCTACCCCTCACTATCTATTCCCTAGTGCATCCTATTCTATAGATGGTCACCTGAGGAAAATCCTCAACACCGGGAAAATAAGATACAAAATGTAGCTAATGTAAGGGATGGTTCAACTCCGCAAGAGGTAATCTAATGAGACCCACATCCATTTATACAAAGTTGTATTTTACTGTAATCATAGATATATTTCTTCAATTTCTCATGCATCAAATGTCTCAAGTACACATAACACGCGGGAATCAAAGCCCAGATATTTCAAATACTCATATAATGCATCAAATGTCTCAAATAAATATAGGCTCAAAAATCACAGCCATCAATTTCTCATATAATGCATCAGATATCTCAAATAGATATAAAGCTCGTGAATCAAAGCAGACACGTTTCCCCCTAATAATGTATAGGGTTCATCAGGGCATCTAAGTTCCCATTAAATAAGACACATCACAAAAAATGCTATGATTATTACATGAATGATATTACAAGAGTGCTTCTCCCCCATCAATAGATGAAAAATAAATGAAAAATAAAGAGAAACCACTTGCGTGTCCTGATGTTGTTAGTATGATAGTCTCACGGTCTCCTGGATAGTGAAAAGGACACCTATACACTACCCTCCACTGGTTAAATAGTCACTGAGCTTACCACAATGGACGAATTACCTCCCCACAACTTCTGGACGCCACACGCCGCAAAAACCTGCCGAACAGCTCTGTACCAGGATTCTCCGCTGATTCGCTAGGGGTCCCGAGAGCCGCGCATGCGCACTCCCCTCCACCACCCCGCAGAATCGCTAGGCATATAGAGGACAGGCGCGCCCGCGCGGATACTCGCGTCGATCTGATAGTAGCGCCGAACATAGAAGAACTATGCAGCAATGTTCTATAGCAGCAAGGCATCCGGAACTAAATATCACTCTGGAGAGTCAACTAAAATTGTTACTCTTTGTAATATTATTATCAATAGACCCATTATGGTATATAAAAAAATAGTATTAAGCTCAAAGGGATTACATCTGGATATTCTATAGTAACCCCTATATTAACCATACTACTAATCCAGGGTATCACACAGCAGATAGCCTTTTTCTAGGGACAAATATACCACAACAAAAAAATAATAATAAAGCATAGTAGAAAATAATAATAATAAAAAAAAGATAATTATAATAGGTCCTGTATTTTGTTATACATTAGTCTGATATCCATCAAATAAATGCCGTAACTGACAAAGTTTCATTTATTCCTCCTTGTTTTTTTAGCCGATAGATCCAGAAAGTCTCCCTCTGTAAGATCTTTCTTTCATAATCACCCATCCTTGGGTTAGGTTTCACCACCTCCAGAACCGAGAAGAAGAGTCCCGTCGTATCACCACCATGCACTTCTTCCATATATCTCGCCACTGGAGTATCCCGTGCATGCTCAATATCTCCAATATGTTCGAGTACTCTTCTTCTCAGCTCCCTAGATGTCTTTCCCACAAACATAAGTGGACATGGACATGTGCAGTAATAAATACCCCCTTGGTTTTACAATTTGCAAATTCTGTCAATTTCACCATCTTTCCATTTTGATCCAGAAATCCTTTACTCAGTTTAATATATTTACAGGCTTTACAATTACCACATTTATACATGCCACAAACAGGTACACCTAACCATGATATCCTTGGTTGAGGAGGAACAAAGTGGCTATGGACCAGTTTGTCCCTTAAGTTTTTTCCCCTCCTGTAAGTTATAACAGGGTAAGGGTCAATCAGATCCGTCACATCTGGATCCTGCAATAGTATTGGCCAGAATGTTTTCAAAATTCCTCTAATCTCCTCAGAAGTCACATTAAATGTTCCAATAATTCTCAACTTGTTCGGTGCAGTTCTTGTTCTTGTCTTTAACAAGGAACTTCGGTCTGTCCCCAGAGCCTCCTGATAGGCTCTCCTAAGAACAGATCTAGGGTACCCCCTCTCTAGGAATCTTCCCATCAGGCCATCCGCTTCCCTTTTGAAGGACATCACAGAGGAACAATTTCTCCGAATTCTGGTAAATTGCCCTTTCGGAATCCCCTTTCTAAGTGGATATGGATGTGCACTACTCCATTGCAGAGGGCTATTGCCAGCCGTAGGTTTCTTATAGGCTGTTGTTTCAATTTCCTGGCCATTCTGTCCCCCAATACAGCTGCACCCTCCCCATTTAGGAGCAGCCCATGCCTACCATCGAGTCTATATCCAAGAACCCAAAGCCCTCTTTCCTACACCAATTTTTGAGCCACATATTCAGCTCTCTAATCTCCTGCTGCCTCTCTGGTGCGACTTGTGGTACTGGTAGCATTTCTGAAAATACTACCTTGGAGGTCCTTGCCTTGAACTTTTGGCCTAAGTCCCTGAAATCGTTTTTAAGGACACTCCACCTACCTCTAACATTGTCATTGGTGCCAATGTGCACCATGACAGCTGGGTTTTCATCAGCCCCACTAAAGCAATCTGTTAACGCGATCCACGATATGTCAAACTTAGCAACAGGTAAAAAACATACTGTTCGACAATCCCAATCTTTGTGACAGATTGCCCTGTCTGTTCCCCTAATAAAGGAGTTCCCAACTACCAGCATCTGTCTAGTCTGCTGTACACTCCTATTCCCCATCTTATTGGAGCAGAAAGGGTAGTGTCTTGCTGCAGCAGCGCTATTCCTGAACGGAGAGCCTTCATGTGTGAGCGGACAGCAGAGGGCATGGACGGACAGACGCGACTGAGCTGAGGAGAAAAGGTAACTTTCTTTAACAAGATTAGTTTCAGTTTACAGATAAATCCATTGTATTCAGTGCTCATAGAACACATGAAAAAAGTATTTAGTCAGCCACCAATTGTGCAAGTTCTCCACTTAAAAAGATGAGAGAAGCCTGTAACTGACGTCATAGGTAGACCTCAACTATGAGAGACAAAATGAGAAAACAAAGCCAGAAAATCACTGTCTCATTTGGAAAGAATATATTTGCAAATTATCTGGTCACCTTCAAACAAGCAAGATTTCTGGCTCTCACAGACCTGGAACTTCTTCTTTAAGGGCTCCTCTGACCTCCACTCATTACCTGTAGTAATGGCGCCAGTTTGAATTTGTTATCAGTATAAAAGACACCTGTCCACAACCTCAAACAGTCACACTCCAAACTCCACTATGGTGAAGACCAAAGAGCTGTCGAAGGACACCAGAAACAAAATTGTAGCCCTGCACCAGGCTGGGAAGACTGAATCTGCAATAGCCAAGCAGCTTGGTATGAAAAAATCAACTGTGGGAGCAATAATTAGAAAATGGAAAGCATACAAGATCACTGATAATCTCCCTCAATCTAGGTCTCCACGCAAGATCTCACCCCGTGGGGTCGGGGTGCAAAAGAACTTTGAGCAAAAATCCCAGAACTACACACGGGGGGACCTAGTGAATGACCTGCAGAGAGCTGGGTCCAACGTAGTCCAAGGCTACCATCAGTAACACACTACGCCGCCAGGGTCTCAGATCCTGTTGTGCCAGACGTGTACCCCTGCTTAAGCCAGTACATGTGCAGACCCGTCTGAAGTTTGCTAGAGAGCATTTGGATGATCCAGAAGAGTATTGGGAGAATGCCATATGGTCAGATGAAACTAAAGTAGAACTGTTTGGTAGAAACACAAGCTGTTGTGTTTGGAGAAGAGAGAATGCTGAGTTGCATCCAAAGAGCACCATACCTACTGTGAAGCATGGGGGTGGCAAAATCATGCTTTGGGGCTGTTTCTCTGCAAAGGGACCAGGACGACTGATCCGTGTACATGAAAGAATGAATGGGGCCATGTAGCGTGAGATTTTGAGTGCAAACCTCCTTCCATCGGCAACGACATTGAAGATGAAATGTTGGGTCTTTCAGAATGACAATGATCCCAAGCACATCGCCAGGGGAACGAAGGAATGGCTTCGTAAGAAGCATTTCAAGGTCCTGGAGTGTCCCGGCCAGTCTCCAGATCTCAACCCTAGAGAAAACCATTGGAGGGAGTTGAAAGTCTGTGTTGCCAACGACAGCCCCAAAACATCACTGCTCTAGAGAGATCTGCATAGAGGAATGGGCCTACATACCAGCAACAGTGTGTGCCAATCTTGTGAAGACCTACAGAAAACGTTTGACCTCTGTCATTGCCAATAAAGGATATATAACAAAGCATTGAGATGCACTTTTGTTATTGACTAAATACTTATTTTCCACCATAATTTGTAAATACATTCTCTACAAATCAGACAAAGTGATTTTCTGGATTTGTTTTCTCATTTTGTCTCTCATAGTTGAGATCTACCTATGATGTCAATTACAGGCCTCTCTCATCTTCTTAAGTGTGAGAACTTGCAAAATTGGTGGCTGACTAAATACTTTTTTTCCCCCACTGTACCATGCGTTTCATGTGGATAAAGGCCTCCTGTTCTCGGCAGCATAACAGCATAGCTAGAAGTTGAATATGCTAATCACTGCCATAGAACCACCCACAGACTTAGAAGACAAAGTGAATGTAAGGTTAAGTTTACACGGCTGATTTTGATGCTGTTTTCGGAACGTTTCCTTGACCAAAATAGCGTAAAAAAGCCTCCAAGACAACGTGCTTTAGACGCTTCTTTGCACACTGTTTTGGGTGCTGAAAAAGAAGTGTTATATCAATTTTTGAACCGTTTCCAACATTGAAAATCGCTATAGGAATCGATGGAAAGCGTCAAAATCTGTGTTTTGGCACATTTTTGGCACAGTTGTGACATGTTTTTGCCGTGTTTTTCAGCACTGTTTTTGCCCTGGCTATTAATTTGTATGGGTGCTTAAAAAAAATAAAAATAATAATCTGTGTCGAAATTAGTTGTGTCAACATACCCTAAACTGCTTGCAACTCAGAGAAACAGCCTAATGAGAGAACTCAACATCCTTTTTCTCATTGCCAGCTGCAAATAATGGGGAGGTTGACACGCTTGCAGGGTTCTCTGTTCATCTCTATAGGAGTTTTGAATACAGTCAAGCACACTTAGAAAAAAGCTACCTCAAGCCTACAAAAGACGCAATACTTGAGCGTTCATTTGTTACGGAGGAGGGGGGATAATTTACTTGTCTAATTACTTAATTTACTTGTCTTCAAATAACACACTTGGCTTGTAACTGTACCTTTTCGCCTAACTAGTCTAATCACTCTACTAGACTTGGCCCTGCAGTATGCCTCAGCGATGTCAGTCTCTCACCCTCCCGCTGGTCTCTCAAACTTTGATTAAGAACGCTAAGAAACCAGACTGATCCATCATTGGCTAAAAAATCTCCTTGTCTTTTTACTAACTCACTGAATTAACTAATTTGCCCCTGTTGCGTAGAACATATCAGGCTTCTCAGGTCTCCCAGTCTGTGTCTCCAGTTCACTAGCTTATCAGCAGCTGTATGCAGGCTTTGGCGATCAGATCCACTCAAGATCTCTCTGCCTCCAGTCCATGAACTTGCTTGCTGCTTAGCACTCACACAGCAGGCCCTTCTGGAACTATAAATGATCTATACCTTTTCAAATCTGGCACCAAAGTCACCTGTTTACCTCTCAGGATTATGGAATGCTGAACACCACATAACTTGTTAGCATTTCAGTGTCAAGCTCTATGTTTGTCCATCAAGATATTCAAAACCTTCTCCTCCTCCAAGCTGGCAGCCAGGAACTATGTTCAGGGTCTGTCTTAGCACTCAGCATCCCAGCCCTCAATGCAAAACAGAGTACCAGACAATGTGACAGGTACAGAGGAGAAACAATGAGAGCAAAAAAAACAAGGCAACAAAAACTTAAAGGTGAACACATACATTTATCATAAGAGGGGAACTTTGAGGCTATGTTCACACGGCTTATTTTGGGATGGATTTAAGCCCGTATTTCGCGCCATACTGCGCGAATTACGGATGAACTCCGTCCCAGTCATTACGGTAAACCACAGTTCTCATAGAGAACTATGGATTCCATCTCCTCTCCCCGCTTGCGAAATACGGCGAGCGGGGAGAAAGTGACATGTCAATTATTACGGCGGTATACGAGCTGCCGGCTCCCCGCCCCCGAAATACGTCCCACAATTACACCGTGAATAAGCCGTGTGAACACAGCCTTAGGGTTCTCCCCATTTGCTTGGGTTTCATTAATATGGTCCCTTTCACTCACCTCAGAGGTGGCCAGCACTAGCAATTCTGACATCTGACAAGGTTACTTATTTGTCTATACTTTTCCATTGAAAATTGAATGATACTGAACTGCCTCTGGGCTACAAAACACATTCGAAAATAGATTTTTTTTTCCAGGAGACTCCCAAACACCATGATGCTAAGAGGCGGAGTATGTGCAAACCCCACCACAAAATGGGCGTTCCTGGTGACTCCCGGCATTTCAGGGATAGGGTTAAAATCTGCAGGAATTGGAAAAAGATTGGCAAGTATGGCAATCGCTAAAATTTTTGATAAACCAGTTTGCAAACAAATCCTACAGCAGTTTGTAGGAGTTTATCAATTATATCATACAGCTGTACTCTACTGACTACAAGAATCTTTTGCGTGTTCAGATAACATGCTTATACTTTTAAAGTCAACTGCACAGTAGGCAAAAGTACGCATTCACTACACATTTCTTATAGGATGATCTTGGCCACATTTGCTCAGAAGAATCTCCATGAGCTGTAAAAAAAAAAAAATCAAGTATGTATGTATATAATATTTATATATATATATATATATATATATACACATACACACACACACCTCAAAAAAATAAAGGGAACACAAAACAATGTAACTCCAAGTCAATCACACTTCTGTGAAATCAATCTATCCAGTTATCAATCAACACTGATTGTGAATCAATTTATCCCTCTGCTGTGCAAATGGAACAGACAACATGTAGAAATGACAGGCAATTAGCAAGACAACCACTATAAGGGCTTGTTCACATGGCGCTTTCACTCCGTGTAAACATACGCTTTTTAGATCCGTCTCTGGGACCGACAGGACGGACCCAGAGACGGAACTAAACAATTAGCAGTGAGATTATCACTGCCGGCAATGAGGAAGACGCAGCGGCGTTCACATGTGAGATCGCCACTGGGTGTTTCCCTCCTGCCTGTCGGCTCCGTCTTTGAAAGAATTCTTTCAAAGACGGACCCGAGCGGCGCTATGGAAACACGCAGCAGCGATCTCTCATGTGAACGCCACTGCGTGTTCCTCATAGCCTGCAGTGATAATCTCACTGCTAATTGTTTAGATCCGTCTCTGGGTCCATCCTTTCGGTTCGAGAGATTATCTAAAAAGCGTAGTTAACAAGGAGTGAAAACGCCATGTGAACAAGTCCTAAGGGTGCTTGCACACTAAGCATTTTTGGTGCGTATGTTGCAGAAATACACAGCAATTAATGCTGTGCATTTCTCCAAAAAAATAAATAAACCGCATAAAAAAATACATCAAAAACGCTCTATGTGAAAGCACCGTAAAAAGGAGGGGTTCTGCAGGTGGTCACCACAAACCATTTCTCTGTTCTCATCCTTTATGGCTGTTGTTTTGGTCACTTTTGCATTTTTTATTACTCTCACCCCTAGAGGTAGCATGAGGTGGTGTTTACAACCCACAGAAGTTGCTCAGGAAGTGAAGATAATCCAGGATGGCACATCAATGTGAGCTGTGGCAAGGTGGTTAGCTGTGTCTGTCACCAGTGTCCAGAGCATGGAGAGGTTACCAGGAGACAGACCAGTACATCAGGAGACGAGGAGTGGGCCGTAGGAAGGCAACAACGCAGCGGCAGTCACTCTCACGTTTCAACAGTCACTCTCCAGTATATGTGTTCTCTGTATTCTCTGGCTGATACGGTTCCGGCAACACCAAACATGTAGGGTTTGCGTTATGTTATAGTACCATAAAAAAATCCAAACATTTTAAATTTTTTTAAATTTGCGCCAATTTCTGCGACCATCGACTATTTTGCACTTACACCTATAGACCTGATTGAGGGTGCATTTTCTGCGGGCTGCAATGTACTTTTTATTGGTACCCATTTGGATAGATGTGACTTTTGTGACTTTTATTCCTATTTTTAGGGGACCTGAAATAACCAAAAAACATAATTTGGAATTTTTTTTCTTGTACAGTGTTCAGTGTACAGGATAAATTATGTTACATCGGAATTTTTTGACTCAGCAATACCAATTATGTGTAACTTTTTTATTATTTATTTATTTTTATTCGAAAATGGCAAAAAGGGTTGCTTGACCACTAGGGAGTGATCTTTTATACAGTCTATTGCACTATATAAACAATGCAATACAGTGTACAAAGATGGCGATTTTACTACTTCCTGGGGCAGGAAATAGCACAAGAAAAAAAATGGCAGTGATGGAAGCCTTCACAAGTCTTCCATCCACCATGTAAACCAATCAGGGCCAGATTGGAGTGAGGAACTGTGTACATCACCGTTTCTCATTCATTTAGACGCAGTGGTGAATAAGGGGTTATCAGCACTGAATGGAGCTAGCTCCATCCCGTTCTGGTATCCGCTGATAGCTCTACAAAGCCCCTTATCGACACTGTGATGTAGGTTTACGTCCAGTGTCGATAAGAGGTTAGAGAAAAAGTAATAGATCTGTGACAGCCAGAACTCTTGCTGGTTGATAGGTGATAAAACACTTATTTCATGCAAAAAAATTATTAATTAAGTTAAATAATTTAAAAATCATACAACATTACTTTCTGGATTTTTTTAGATTCTGTCTCTCACAGTTGGAGTGTACCTACAATAAAAATTACAGACCTCTCCATTCTTTGTAGGTGAGAAAACTTACAAAATCAACAGTGTATTAAATACCCTAACATACCCTTTTACAATTTATTATGTAAAAAAAAATATAAATAAATTGGTATGGCTGCATCAGGAAAGGTCCAAACTATTAAAACATAACCTTATTTATCCAAAATGGTGTGTGCTTTAAAAACAATAACAATGCCACAATTACATTATAGTCCTTTCAATTTCCCAATAAAGTGGAATAAAAAGTGATCAAAAAGTTGCATGTCTCTCCAAATGGCATAAAAAAAAACTAAAGTTATGGGGCATGGTTGGGCGCCGTGGAATATGGCAGCGTAGAAACCTAGCTGCATGGACCCTACACCATTGACTGCAGAACCGAGAACCTGACTAAAAGGGGTGAAAGTGCCCCCTGACCGGCCCAGTACCTGCCCCGTACTGATCCCAGTACTTGGAGAAGACACAGTTAGTGGTCTTGGACCCCACTAAGCAGAGCGGCCCGCTTCCGATACATCACAGCTGCTGAGCGCCATTGACAGGAGGAGAGCAACGCATCGGCGGAGTTAACACGGCCCCCTGCATAGACCAAGTAACACACAAGACCCCACGATGGAACGGGGACAGAGCAAAGTCTCCGTCTCGCACCTCCAGCGGCATCACGATCGCAGCACTCTGTGGACGGGACGGTTGACAGGGGAGAGGAGCTCGACATAGGGAGGAACAGACTTCAGGACAGTGCAGGTACCTGACCGATTACCCTGCAGGCGGACGGCCTGCTGCGCAAGGTGGACTTAGTGGGACCCGCAGCACATAAGCATATTTGGCGGGCCGCCATTTTATAGAAAATATTGAAGGCTGGTGGGAGCAGTCCTGTCCTTGCTGGTGCTCCCTGCCCTGCCAAATTGCCACACAGAGTGAGATCTGGGCTCAGCTAAGGGGCTAGTCATTGTTAAAAATCCAGACAACTGACAGGGAGCCTCTTGATCTTGCAATCAGCAGATGAGAAGTTAGCCGCCATCGCACAGCACCACATGGTGTCGGCCATCTTAACAGGGCTGTGGAGTTGGAGTCGGACTCGGTGCCCATTTTGCAGGAGTCAGAGTTGGAGTCGTTAAAAAATGGACCGACTCCAACTCCCAAAATATATAATAAATTGGTAAGTTCAATGTGGTGCCAAGAGCAAGAGAAATTGGGTCTGGCCAGTGCTACTGCTCCTATACCTTCAGCCTCATGAGGAGTGTAATTGATGACATGGAGCAGGCAAAGCGTTACCGCAGGGAAAAGATTCCGATCCCATAGCAAACCAGATTTCAGCAAAATTTTTCACTTCATATTTACAATTTATTATAATTTTTGTGTTCTAAAGTCGTATCCTATAACTATATACCGAATCCAACACTTGTGGGTAGTGTAGAAGAAAAAGCTGTATTCATTACTAAATTCAGTATACACCAACATTGAGAACGTGAAGAAGAGACCTGGAATCAGATTTTGGTCAAAAATGCTTGAATCTGATCCAGAGCATGCCCAGAAGGATTCAGGCAGTGCTGAAAGCCAAATTTTGATTTTTATGAGCAAAACAGCAACAATGCAGTGACATGACAAGAACCTGCAGAACTAAGCAGATACTAAATAATGTATCTATTAGATAAGTAAGATGATTGTCTATAAAATGATGGTAGCCTTATGTTCAAAGCTATAGTGGATGGTAAGTTATGGAGTCTGAAAGTCAAAAGTTAAAAACATGGTTACCATTTTGCTTCTCAGTGTATGTTCTACCTAAATAGCTTGATTATTGTATCATAAGGTGATAAAAAGCCTGATGTCACCATTTTACTACAGTAAAGATATCACTTAAACATGTGCCATGTATGAGGAAGTGGTTGTCAGAGTCAGTGTCAGGAAAATTGAGGAGTCGGAGTTGGTCGGAGCTTTGCCTTATCGACTCCACAGTCCTGCATCTTAAGTCATCTTTACCTATCTCTTTGCTGAGCCACTATATCCTGGCTCAAGCAAAGGGGACTCATTCCGGTAAGAAACTAAAGACATTTAAATCCGAACAGGAGGGCAAATACGACATTAAGCGTTACTTACGTCAATCTGCCATAATTAAATTGCGTCACTCCTGGCAGCACCAATTACAGAGACCTGACCTGCCCTATACAGAGGACGTAACTTTGCATATACTCCCTGCTCCTGATCACCCCCTACTGAGCACTTTATTTGCACCAGCTACTGAAAAAGACACCGCGGGTGCTGGCACACATAGCTGTGCTCCCTCTCAATCTGACTATCTACTGGATTTAACACCTTCAGTTGGTTCTCATACTACTATATCGCCTAAACAGCATAGAACTCCCAGAAAATTAAAAAACGTAGCACGTTCCTAAACACGCAAGCTGAGATCTTGGTCGGATCCAATGGAAGAGACTGTAGACTCCCCATCAGTCCTTCTGGCTCAAAAATCTCCTGATCACTACTGGACCTCATCGTCCGAGTCTCTGCTAGGGCCCCCTGAATGGGACGCCACAGCACCATCCCAGGCCTCAGACTGGAAAAGTTACCTCAGTCACCTGCCTACCAAAAATGATTTTAAGTTCCTGGTTGCCGAAAATAAGAAATCCTGTAAAACGGAAATTGTGGAAGTCCGCTCAGACCTTAAGTTAATGACAGATAGGGTTGGTGACCTGGAGGGGGCCCACGATGTTACATGGGGAGACGTTGCCGATTTGCAAGCTCAAATTACCGCTCAAACCCAGGTGCTCAGAGATGCAGCTAGACATTTATTATTATTATCATCATCATCATTATTTATTTTAGAGCGCCATTGATTCCAGGGTGCTGTACATTCAGGGAGTTACATACATAAGTCAAACAAGTCCAATAGTGACAATCTGTGACTAACAACAGGTACAGAGGGAATGAGAACCCTGTCCGTGAAGGCTTATAATCTACAAGGAAGGGGGAGGATCTAAACAATTGAGGGCGCCGTAGTAATATTCAGGTCCGGGGCTTACCAGAGTCGAAGGGCATTGAAGACCTGAGAGTTATTTTAAACAACATCTTTAACTCACTTCCTGAGGAGCCGTCCTCTCATCACATTCAGCTGGAAAGAGCACACTAGGCTTTAAAACCCAAGTCAGTCACTAATCAACCCAGAGACGGGATATGCTGTCTACAAGACTTCGAGATCAAAGAACGTATCATGGCCAAGGCCAGAGTCAAGAAAGTAATCGAATATGAAGGCACCCAAATTCACGTTACCTTAAGCCACTACTGAAGGAGTAGGAGTAAAAAAAAACCATAAAAAGTGTAAAAAAATAAATAATAAAATAAAAATAAATATTTAATAAAAAATAATTGTTCATAAATTACACGCACAAAAAAAACTACACATATTTGGTATCTACACGACCGTAATAACCTGTAGAATTAATCTAACAAGTTATTACGTGTGAAATGTGAATGGTGTAAAAAAAAAATATTAAAAAAATAAAATAAAAAAAATACTGCAATTATTTACAAGTGAACTTAAACTATTCCCCCATAAAGTACAACTTGTCTCGAATAAAACGAGGTCTCATACAACTGCGTCACTGAAAAAATAAAAAAGTTACAACTGTTGAAACGCAAGGAGGCAAAAACTAAAAAAATGTTCTGGTCATTAACTACTTTTCAGACGTTCGGCTTAAGGGGTTAAATGTTTATTAGATATCGGGGTGATGCTGAACGGGAGAAGCAATAGGATCCCCTAATTATGATTTATTCCCTCCCCCACTTTTTTTTCTCTCTCTCCCCCTCCCTCTCTTTTTTATTGGTTCTAAGCCTTCTTTTCTCCCTTTCATCATGTTCTCCCGAACATTATTTTATCGATGGCAGAGGCACTTTAGGGCTCTTCTGCGGTGCTCACCATTTTCTCCCTAACAAGGGATATTTCAGCCACAGGTTCTTTCCTCCGACTCTTACTTTCTCCGATTCGGAAGAGGTGTGGCTTTTTGACTGTTCTTTCCCTTTTTCTACTGTGGTTGTTTTGAAACTAATTCCCCTATTCCAGGGACTTAGCCTGGGTATTTACCTATTGAGGTATTGCTTTTTATTCTTGTTAAATGTGGTTTTGCATGTTGTCAATGTCTGGTCTCTTCCCTCCCTCTCGTGTCTTGTCTTTTAGTGGGTTCCTTGAAAGGCTAAATTTGGGAGGTCTTAGCGAAAGTGTTCTCACTAAAGATGTCTAAGTTGATTTCCTTGAATGTTAAGGGTCTTAACTCAGACACTAAAAGAAAATTACTACTAACAGAACTTAAGCAGAAATAGCTTTCCTCCAAGAGACACACTTCAGTAGGGAAGGGAATTTTAGATTTGTCAGACATTTGTACCCAACCGTCTATATTTCATCCCAAACGAAGAAAAAAGCAGAAGTAGCCATCTTACTGGCACGTAACTGTCCCTTTCAGGTTCAACAGTCCATAATAGATGAGAATGGCCGTTACATTATCTTGATTGGAATGTACCTGGGCGCACCCTTTACACTTTCAATATTTACACTCCTAACCAAGCCCAGATGTTTTCTGAATAAGATACTTCTTAAACTAAAACACTTCTTAAACTAAAACGTTCCCCCTCGTCTACGCTCATACTTGGGGGGGATTTTAACATAGCCTTTTCTAACACTGCAGATAGATTATACCTCAGAAGTAAACCTGTGGACTCGGCACAGTCCCGACTCTCCAAAGAATTCAGGCAACTAATCAGAAAATACTTTCTATTTGACGTGTGGAGAATAGCACAGCCTCAAGAACACTCATACACATTTTTCTCAGCGCCCCACTTATCGCACTCCAGGATTGATTATTTTTTGGGCAATATACCCGCTTTGAGGCGCATGGTGTTGGCTGAGATAAATGTTATCACTTGGTCAGACAACGCCCCTATTACTCTAGATTTGAGAGCTCATACTACCCCGATTAGGAATTGTCACTGGCACTTAAAGCCTAATAAAGAACCCTCATACCAGAGAAGAACTGAGACAACACATTGCAAACTACTTTGCCACTAATGAAAATCGCTCACATCCCCTATAGTTCTGTGGGAGGCACATAAGGCAGTCATTCGAGGCTGGTGTATCTTGATGGGGACTAGAATTAAAAAGAACTTGAATTTAAGAAAAGAGAATTTACAATCTCAAATGATAGGCTTGGATCGTACTCAGCTGCACAGCCACTCAAAGTCAAACTCCGGAAAATCCTCGATATCCGATTACAACTTAAATATTTGGCATTGGGTAGGGCTGAAAAATTATTGTTCTACTCGAGGCAAAGATATTATGAATGGGGAAATAAACCTCATACAACCCTGGCCAGGCAGCTACGAGAGGATATGAAACGACGTACTCTGCATGCTCTTAAGGACAGTAAGGGACGAGTAACATATGATCCAAATAAAATAAGGCAGATGTTTCATTCATATTTTTCAGACTTATACTCACTACCTGATGCTCTGCCAAAAGACCTGAGAACGAGAGCTTACTACAGCATTTCCTAACCTCGTATGGCCTACCCACATTTCTTTAGAAGCGTTGGAATCGCTTAACTCCCCTATCATCCCTGAGGAAATGGATGAAGCTCTTAAATCTATTACCCTGGGGAAGGCGCTAGACCCGGTTGTATTATCAACTATTTAAACCCAACTCTCCTCCTACCAAATATAGATGTATCATTTTATTTTGAATGTCCCGAAGGTACCAGCCACTCTCTTACATTCATATATATCTTTAAATCCTAAGCCAAACAAAGATCCCATTGATGTTGCCAATTATAGGCCAATTGCTCTACTAAACACGGATCTTAAATTGTTTACCAAGATATTGGCAAATAGACTTGCAGTCTGGCTGCTGTTATTGATACACAAAGATCAAGTCGGCTTCGTGTTGAATAGACAGGAAGGGGACAACACGAGAAAAGTGATCTTATTGATGCGGTGAATAGGCTCGATCAATCTGCTCTTTTATTAAGCCTAGACGTGGAGAAAACCTTTGACCGCCTCAATTGGTCATATATGATGGCAACATTGAGAAGGTTTGGGATCTCAGGGCCGGCTCTACAGGCCCTACAGTCTCTTTACTCTATCCCCATGGCAACTATCAAATTGCCTTATAGTATGTCTCCACTAATTAAAATCTCAAATGGTACCAGACAGGGAAGCCCATTATCCCCCTTGTTGTTTGTATTATGTGTTGAGCCGCTGGCCTCAGTTGTCCGCAATGACCCAAACATTAAAGGGGTGGCCATTGGGAGCAGGGAATTCAAAATTTCACTATTTGCTTGATGACATTATAATGACTTTGACCTCCCTACACACCACCGTTCCTAGTTTACATCATTTATTACATAAATGCTAAGACCTATCGGGATATAAAGTTAATAATTCTAAAACAGAAGCCCTTCCCATCAATATTCCTGGGGACGTTTTACCCACCTTACGAGCCAACTATCGGTATAATTGGAAGTCAACCTCCTTGAAATGCCTGGGAATTAATTTGACCCCCTCTTTCACAACCCTTTATAGTAACAATTTTCCCCATAAGTATAATTAAATTAGAAACTCCTTACAAAAATGGATGTCTATGCCACTATCCCTTTTGGGTAGAATCTCGGCCATAAAAATTAACCTTTTGCTAAAGTTACTTTACCTATTTGAGACACTACCAATTTCAATCCCATTAAAAGATTTAAATGCTTTACAAGCAGCTTTCTTTGGATTCATATGGGCAAATTAGAGGCACAGGATCAAAAAGAGTGTCATGTTGGTGAAGAGATCTGAAGGGGGATTGGTGGTCCCGGATCTTGTCAAATATTATTGGGCTACGCAACTTCGACGGATTGCTGCATGGTCCTCACAGCTGGCCACCTCAAAATGGGTAGAAATTGAAAAACTATGGTTAGTCCCAATACACCCCAATTCACTACTCTGGGCAACATCACACATCCTTATTGCCTATCCATTATTAGGCCCAATACAAGTAACAAGGAGAATTTGGAACCAACGTGCAAAGAAATTTAACCTCTGCTCCCGGTCCTCGGCTATGACATCATTCCTATTCAATCCAAGTTTCCGGAAGGTATAGACAATTTAGCATTAAAACCATGGTTCGACCATAAATTATTTCGATTTGCAGACATTGTAGAGTCATTGTACAGACGAATATTACTGTTTCAAACTATAAAGGCCAATTTCCAGATTCATGAAAAGTGCCATTTCTCTTACATGTAAATCGCACACTTCCTGTCACATATATTATGCTCTTCCGAGGTGTCTTTGCCGAATACATTTGAATTGATTTGTAAGTTACGCACCACGACGAGAGGCTTGATCTCTGACATTTATGTTCTACTACTGAACCCATCTCCAGAAGAATCCATTGAACATCCTTACATGTCTAAATGGGAAGGGCATCTAAATAGACAAATTTCATAGACAGATTGAAATTTAATATGGAAGAGAGCAGTCCAGACGCTGTTATGCAGCACTTATAAAGAAAATCAATATAAAATTCTCATATTCTGGTATCATATGCCCCTAATGCTACATCGGCTCAACCCTGATATTCCAAATCTATGTTGAAGATGCAACACCCACGGAGCTGGCACATATATTTTCTGGGAATGTCCGGTTATTCGGCAGTTTTGGGTCGATGTTACTGGATCTATCAAAGACCTGCTGGGGGTCCAGTTATCTCTAGATCCCGTGGCATGTCTACTAAATTTGTTCACCCATCAAATGAAGAAACGGACTGTGATAATGGTTTTATACATTTTGACAGCTGCTAGATGCCTTATCTCTTCCCACTGGAAGCGCATAGACTCCCCACTGCTGCAAGATGTATTCCAAAACCTTAAAGGGGTTGTCTCGCTACAATGATTGGGTTTTAATTAAAAGATCTTTAAAAAACAAGCAGCTTTGCAATATATGTTCATTACAAATGTCCTACTGATTTTGAGTTAGCCCTGTTAGCAGGAGTGCATCAGCTTCTCAAATCTCTATAGCCACTGACCTGTTGATCCTTATCTTACTGGCTGTCAGGTCTGTATGACTCATCACCTTTGAAGACAGGTCGGAGCAGAATGCTTTTGTAGTGGAGGGAGGGGGAGTGAGGACTGGCTTCTGTGTCCCTGCTGCCAGGATTAACCCTGTGTGTGCCTGCTTCCTCCTGCTCTCTACACAGATAGATGTGACAGCAGTGACCCTGTGTGTTACTATAATCATGATGTGTCTGTGGAACTGTCACTATACTAATACTATACAGATCAGGCATGTGAATACTTCATGCTCTCCTGTATTAGTGAGACATCCGGAGTATAGTAACACTTCACAGCTGCCCTGTGTCTGTTCTGACAGGATTTGTTGTTGCTGGAGATGTGGAGACTTGTAAGCTAAGCAGGGGATATAGGAACATTTGCATCCCCTCTGCTCTGTTATTAGCACACAGCTTCACATTCCTCTCTACACTCATAGATCAGCCCTCTCCTGCAACAGACCTAGGCAGGCACACACAGGGTTTAAACTCTGGCAGCAAACCCCCTCCCCCTTGCTGTATAGCAGTTACAGAGCTGCCTGTGTGCTGATGGGAGGGGGGAAGAGGGAGCAGAAGAGGCAGACCAAGAAGCACGCCCCTCAATTCAACTATCAGGGACACTGACAGGCTGAAAGCTCATAATGAGACAACTCCTTTAAGCACATAAGGGCCCTGGAGCACCTAACTGCTAACCTTCACAACGCTGTGGATACCTTCCACGCTACATGGTCTACATGGAATACATTTGTTACTGTTGAGGGCATTTGAGTTGTCACCTATTATTGATCTACAGTCTTATATTGACCCTTAGTTATCAATGTACTAGCTGTCTTTTCCCATTCCCTTCTGTAGATGTCCTGTTTGTCTGAACCATGTTTTGTCTTTTCTGAGGTATAGGCATGGATATGCCGTTTGAGGGGTACTGAAAGCTGAGTCTTTTCTCTACATGTCATTGTTGATCTACTGTATGTGCTACTGCCCCCGAGAAATATGTATTGCACGTCTTTTATCAAGTAACTTGGAACTGTATGTAAACTGTGGCAAAGCGATTACAGGTAGTCGGGTGTTTCTGCCACCAGGCGGAGTAATTCAGGAGGTATACAAGCAAAATGCCACCAAGTGTACCTGCCCATGGTGGGATAGGAGCCAGCCATATGTATTGTCAGCCACACTAAGTGGTTGGCAGACAATTATTTTGATTGTTCTGGGGCGGATCTTATTGGGAGTAGACAACATGTCTGGTGGGTGTCTACTCCCTGTGTTCCATGCCAGGTTTTGGACAGGTCTCTGTAGGCCTATAAATGGCCTAGGGCTGCAGGTGGTCAGGGGGCGTGGTCTGCTAGCTGGCAGTTCAGCAGATGAGCTGGAGAGAGGCTCTGGCCCCCGGAAGCTTGAGAGAAGCCAACAGTAAGGACTCTGATTTTGGAGGGGTGCTGTGCACAGACCCCTGGTAGTCGAGGGCTAACTCTTATATGTTTAGTTAGTGGCCAGATGGCCGAGGTTTAATTTTTGATGCCGTTTTGAATGCTGTACACCTGTGCCGAAATAAAAGAGGCTGGAGCCAGAAAGAAGCCTTTGTCAGTGTGCCATCCGCTTACCAGAGCAGCGATCACGCGAGTGAAGGCCCCCCCGGGGCCATCCAAATGGGGGGCCGAAATGGGAGGGGAATCGTCCAAAACAAAACCCGCCCCAAATGTATTTAAATGTAAAAATCTTCAAAAAAAAAACACTTTTAAAAAAAAAAACAAAAGTTTAAACCCTTTGGGAAAAAAACTCAAAAGGGTTCCCCCTGACATAAAAGTAAAAAATGTTATTGGTCTTAGAAAACTGCATTGAAAAGCAGAATTTAAAAAGAGGAAAAAAAGTATTTTTTAAAAAGCAAAAACCAAAAAAAAAAACAAAACAACCCAAAAAAAAACCCAAAACAAAAAGAAAAGAAGGAGCAATTGTGTTTTCCTCCCATTCCTTCCCCAAAAAGGGAATTGGGGGATTATTTTTTTTATTTTTTTTGGATTCCAAACTTTGAAGGGTTACAGAAAAAGGGGAAAAAATTAAATACAAACTTGGGGCCCGCAAAACCAGGGCCCCCGGGTTTTCGCTATGTTTTACGATCAAAAAAAAAAACCCCAAAAAAACAATTTGGGGATTTTTGGGGAAAGGAAAAAAATTACTACATTATTGTCAAAAATCGCTGCAGCTGTAAACCGTTATTAATTGTATAATTTTAATAAAAAATTTTTCCTTTATCTTTTTAATAAGAAAACAATTTTTTTCCTAATTAATTAAGGCACAAAAAATGTGAATTACTTAATTTTTAAATGACAGGTGTGGCTTTTCCCTAATGCTCATCTATAAAAACATACTGGAGCAAAATTTTCAATAGGGGTAACCTTAGAAAATTAAATTTAAAAAACTAAAATCAAACAATCCCACACATTTACCCACAGTGTTGGAAAATCAGGTGCGGGTTAGAACTGTCAAGCCCAATTTTGGGTTCTTTAAGGGGGGCATTTTTTTAAAACAAACAAACTGCGACAAAAATTGTGGTGAAATTTAACCCAAACCCCCCCTTCTTCCCGAAAAACCCCTTTCCCCTTTGGCCGGGAAGTCACCCCCCTTTGTCGGCCCAAACCGGCAAAATTTAAATCTGAAACGGTCAAAAAACCAATAGAAAATTTGTCGAAAAGCTTTTAAAACATAAATTTTGGCGAAAATTTGTCCAAAAACCCTGGCCAACTGCCTTGAAAAAATGTGCCCCACTTTATTTTAAATTTATTACCTTTTAAACCCCCTTTACCGACTTTTGCCTACTCTTTAACGGAAATGTCGGGTGGGGGTTCCCGCAAATGCCGAAATGAGTACGTCACGGCAACCCTTGCGCGCTCACAAAGGGGAGCGCCAAAAATCGCGGCAAAAAAACCAGGGGTATAATTACCGCGGAAATCATCCGCACCCCCCCACCCGGGAGTGCCCCCCGGCCGGGGGGGAAAAAAACCCCCCCCCATTCGCACATCGTGGCCCGCGACATCCCCGGTTTTCGGGGGGCAAAATGAGCTCCTGTCCCCCGCCAAATTGGGCGCAAAAAACCGGCGCTAGCGCCGAAACCGGCCCTCCAACCAAAAACAGCCCCGATGCTGAATGAAAAACACCGGGTTGTCGGGTGACGCACATGAAAAAACCCAATGCATTGGGGGCAGCGTGACAGCCCGTTTGCCATGGGAAAACCCGGGGAATACAGTTTAAAACCGAAAAGCTAAACCCTATTGAAATGAATTAACTGACGATCTTTCAAAAATTTTCCCCCCGGGGAAAGGTAAAAAAGTATAAAAATTAAAAAAAAGTGAAAAAAGAAAAACACAAACACAAAAAATAAAATAAAAACCCCGAACAACCCCTTTTTTCCCCCCTTTAACAAACGCCAAACGCCCTAAAAAAGATAAAAAAATAAATAAAAAAACCCATTTTTTTGGTTAACCCCGGGCGGCGTAGACCCCCCCAAATAAATCGGTCATGTTTAATTAACCCGTACGGTAAATCGCCGTAAAAAAAAAAAAAAAAACAGCACAAATAGCGATTTTTGTTCACCCGAGCACAATAAAATGGAGTAAAAAGTAATCAAAAACTCATATAAAACCATCAAACCCATCCCAATTAAAAGTAGTTCATCCCGCAAAAAAAAAGCCCTTACACAGCTCTGTAATACGGGAAAAATTTAAAAATTTTCCGGCTTTTTAAAAAAGAAAGCGTTGCATAAAAAATTTTTTTTAACACAATAAAAACACTTTTTTTTTAAAAAAAATTTGTGCTTTCAAAAAAAAAACTACAAAAATTTTGGGTATCCCCCGAATCCCCTCAACCCACAGAGAAAAACTCCCTTGTCACGGAAACTCCCACGGTGAACCTTTTAAAAATAAAAATAAAAAACACGCTAGGATTGCATTTATTTTCTTCCCCCTACCTTTTTAAAAAAAAATTTTTAAAAGCGATCATAAAGCCCTTTGCCCCCCAAAAAAATATTACAAAAAAAAAACGTCAACTCACCCGCAAAAAAAAAAAGGGGGTTTCCCTAAAACAGCTCCATAAACAAAAAAAAAAAAAAAGTTATGGTTTCTCAACGGGCGGTGAGAAAAAAACGTTTTTTCCCTTTTTAAAAATAAATGTGTTTTTTTTTGTGAAAAAATCAGTAAAACTTTAAAAAAAATATCAAATGGGGAAACGCTGTAATCGTATCAACCTCCCTGATTAAAACTACCAAACCCTTTATACCGCACAGTGACCGCTGAAAAAAATTAAAAAAAAAAAACCACAACCAAAGGTTTGCTTTTTTTGTAAAAAATGCTTCAAAAAAAAAACCTAAAAAAAAAATGATCAAAGAAACATATGCCCCCGTAATGGTATAAAAAAAAACCCATCAATTCATTTTCGAAAAAAAACAAGCCCAAAAGGGCCGTTTCCAAATCAAAAAATTAAGAAAGCAAGGGCTGTCAGAAAGAAAAATTAAAAAACGCAATTTTTAAAAAAACTCGTTCTATTTTTGTAAAAGAAAAAAAACATAAAAAACAAAAAAAAAAATTTTAAACCCATTGTAATTGAAACCGCCCCCCAAGTAAAGTTATCCCCCATTTATCCCCTTTTAGGGGGCAATACTGTAAAAATGAAGCCCAAAAAAAAATTTGGGGCGGAACTGCGTTTCCCCCCCCCCTTTTTCCAAAGGCCCAGTGCTAAAAAAAAATTTACGGAAACCACCTGTCCCACCCAAAAAGCAAAATACCCCCTTAGGGAGACCCCCTGGGGGGCGTTAAAACCCAAAAAAGGGAGAAACTTCTGGAAGGTTTCAACCTTTTTTAAGTTAATTTTGGGGTTTTTTTGGGATGCGACATGGCCCCCCCAAATATTTTTTCGCCAAAACCCAAAATACACTCCCCCCTTGTCCCCCCTGCCATTGGGGCCCAAAAAACCGGGCATTTAAAAACCCAAAATTAGGGAAATTTGGCCGAATTTGGGAAAAAAATTTTGCGTAACAAAATTTTTTGGTGGGCTTTTTTCCAAGATTCCTTGAAAAAATTAAAAATTTTTCAGCTAAAATTGCAGTTTGGGAAAAAAAATATTTTTTTTTTTTTTTTCAGAGGCCAAAAAAATTTGTAAAACCCTGTGGGGTAATATACTCACTACACCTCGGATATATTCCTAAAAAGGGGGGTAGTTTCCAATATTGGGGGTTTCCTTTTTTTGGGTTTTTTATTTCGTTTTTGGGAACCCCTTTTGGGGGTCCCGCAAACCCCGAAATGGGGCCCCCAAAAAAAAATTGTAAAAGAAAAAGAGGCCCCCCCCAAATCCAGAAGGTGCTTCCCCCCATTCTGGGGTTTTTGGGGGTTTAGCCAAATAATGGGAAAGGGCCACATATTTGGGAAATTTTTTTTTCTCTGAAAACGGCAGAAAACTGGGGGGGGGGGGGGGGAATCAAAAATAATTTGCATTTTCCCCGAACAAAATTTTTAAACCCTATCTTGGGGGAAAAATGCATAAATATTAAAATCCCCAAAAAAAGTGAAATTTTGAAAATTTTACTTCCCTTTGCTTTTTAATTTTTTGGGGAAAAACCTAATGGGTTTTTTTAAAATTTTTAAATGCTTTTTTAATACTTTTAAGGGGGGGTTTGTTTCTTAATGAAGGGGCATTTATGGGGGATCTAACAACAGCAATCAAATCACGTTAAACAGGGCTGGCCCTTTAAAAAAATTTATATAGCAAAAATTTTTTTGAAAATTTGAAAAAATTTCAAATAAATTTAAACCCCCCAAGGGCGGGAAAAAAAAAAAAAAACATTTAAAAAAATGATGCCAAAATTTCACAACATATTGGGAGAAAGCTATTTTATAAAAATAATTTTTTTTAGTGGAATTAAAAAACTGTCCCCACATGGGAGAAATTTTTTGAAGTTTGAAATTGGTAAATTTTTTCCCCATAATTTTTAAAATTTTTTTACCCCCCAAATAAACAATCATTTTTTTTGGAAACCCAAAAATTTTTTACTACTTATAGCACAATGTGTCACGAGAAAACAAACTCTGAAACACGGATAGGTTTTAAAAGGGCCCAAAAAATTTTTCTCACATAAAATGACACAAACAGATTTCAAAAAAAGGCTCTGTCAAAAGAGCCAAAAATTGGGTCCGGCGGTAAGGGGTTTTAATTTTTTAAGCAAAATATCTTCTTTTATGTTTTTTAGCAATGGGTTTTTAAGGACTGGAGGACTATGCCAGATGCACTTTTTCCAACGTGCATTGACAAGCAACACCACAAATAGTACGAAAACAGATCTTTTTCCACCAGAACAAGCGGTCAATGTCATTTCTGGTCTTTGAATTATAAAATTTTAAAAATTATATTTTTCACTAAAAACGTTTTGACCCTTTACCATTTACTGGTTTACTTGAAATAAAACCCCATGTTTTACATCCTAAACGGGTTTTTTCCCCCTTTAACAGGGGGGGTTTCAAATTTTATAATCTGTTTCCGACTTCACAAGCAGTTGCCTGTGATTTATTGTGCTACAGAAAACTATTCCTACTCTAAAAATCCACTAAGACCATTGCCATGTCAGGTTAAAGTGTGCTAAAGAAACTATGTGAAACTACAGTATGACCTAAACAATGGCTACCATATGTTGGGAGTTGTTGTTTCACAAACGAGACAGGTGCCAGATATCATCTCACTGCATATCTTACCAGTGATTACATGACTAATCAAAACTGTATGAACCTGCTTCTTCTGTCTCTTAAGGTCAGTGATTTACAGCTGACCTCTGATTTCCTTTTGCTCTCCATTCAGTTCTGGTCACTGTGACAATTTCTTCCAGCTACAGTGCATCTGTAATGTACTCACCTGCTGTACTCGCTCCGAGTAGTGAGACACCGTGTGCCCCTGACTATAAATACTGCCACAGGATTGTGAACTTTAAAAAAATACGCCACATATTCTAAAACCCAAATAAATTTCTCTTTCATAGTATGCCCCTGAAAAGAAAAACCCCACAAAATAGGGCCCCGAATAGAAATACCCCACACCAAAAGTAAAAACCCCGAAAAAAAATACTCACACATGGGGGGGCGTGTCCGGACAGCTCAATGGATGGCTGCACGTTAGGTGAGCTCCGCGCCCAAGTAGCCCATTCTGCTGCCCACCAGCTTCAAAATAGCCTCAGATGGGGGTCAAAAAACAGCCAAGCACCCAGGAAGAACATTGCTGGCACCCCCGTAGCTCCAGCTCTAAAAAACCGCACTGGACAGCTTCCACACCAGGAGCGCGGTGAAGCGCGGCCTCTCCTCAGCTCCGGGCCTCTTTTTCCACACACAGCCCGGGGACGAGAAAGAGCCAGGGCACCCCAGCTTTTTCACCGCAAAGAAGGCCACGAGCCCCTTACCCCCGCCTCTGCAGCCCCCTATCGAAGCTCGGAGGGGGAAAGGGACTCCCCCCGCCTGCCCCCCGGGGCCCTGTTTTCCCTGCCCCACTGGCGGACGCATTTTAGTGACGCCCAGCTTACACGCTCTGGGCCCAGCAGGCATCCCCCCCACCCCCCCCACAGGGACGATCGCAGACACGACCCCCAGATCGGGAAATTTGACCGAAACCTTCAGGGACCAAACCCCGGGACATGAGCCCTTGTCACAGGCTTTTTGCAGCTCTGTATCCAAACTGTTTTAACAGGGGGGGCCTTGTCTGATACCCCTGCTATGTCTCCAGCCCCCCAGTCTCCCCAGGAGAAACAGACCAGGGGGGGCCCTTTTGGCCCCCCTATACTTCCTCTGCTTCTCTGGAAGTGCCAGGTCCAGTGGACCCCATCTCCCAACTGACCGCTTGCAGTATGCTGAACCCCATGCAGACGCCAGAAAAGTTGCACAGCCGCACCTTTCCACATCGGGTTAAGGCCCAGAATGTCATCACCCCCCTCCACATCTATGGGTCGACTCTCAGGAGGACTCTCTAGGCCCTTTCTCTAACCGTTCACCAAGAATGAGCAATCATGCTTTGCGCCCTGACGCCCCTGAATTTCAGTGGGAACAAGGAGCCCGTCTCTTTCCCCTCCTGCCTCCCCCCAGTGGGCTCACATTTCAAAAATTTCCTAGTAAAGCAGATTTCCAAACTCTAATATTGAAGTTAAAGAGGGTGCAAGCAGGAACTCTCCTCTTTGCGAAGGATACAAACATTTTGGGGGGGGGAGTAATGGGACTTGAGGGGGACCATGGGCTAAACCCCCCAATTATAAATCGCTTTAAAAATCCCCCCGCTCGCCGCGCAAGCATCATAATCCGGGACCCTTTATCAATTAGAGGGGCTTTGGAAACAGGGGGGCCCAAAAAAACATTCGGGTCCGGGTCCTCCATGAAACCATGAGAGACGACAACATTCCATCGTCATTAGTTGCCATCTTTAATGGCATCCTTGGCGAGCAACCCACGTACCCCATCAAGCTGAACAGAGCTCATCGGGCCCTCTGCCCCAAGGGTTCTTCACCCTTCCCCCCCAGACTCTATGCTGTGTCCACACTTCACCTTTTGGAGACCATCATGATGAAAGGCAGGGCCAGTGCTCACTAAGTTTGAAGGTACCCGTCCCCCTATTTCCCAAAACTTTCTTTGGGACTTTAAAAAAAGAGACCTTTTTGAAACTGCTCCTTCATTAATCGATCAACAATCCCTACAGATGGGCTTTCCCTTTCTCTCACACTCGCAAAGATGGGGCGTCATCATGCTCAAGACTCATGAGTTCATGCAAACCTTCTGTGAATCCCTACAAATACCTGTCCCGCGGCTCCTCGACTGGAACTTGGAACTTCTCTCTACCCCACCACCATCATGGCGGGAGCCGCAACAGAAAAGGAGGTGATTTGCTGTCGAGTTCCCAGTTGGGAGGCGACTCCCCTCTTCTCCACCTCGCTAATGCGGGTCCAGTGGCCCTCTGGACTGAGGAGTATAAGGTTCCCCTTATCTGGGTTTCTGTTAAGTGATAAAATGGTTAATGGGATAGGGGTTTTTTAGTTTCAGTACTGTCGGGTTTTCTTGGTTTAATACTTAACATTTTTACTGGAAAATACCTTAAGTAGTTTCCAATTGTTTCGTTCCTCCTTTTTTTCAAGGGTGCAAACCCCCAAATTTACTTTCTCCCTTTTTTTTACTTTGGGGGTCCTAAACCGATTTCCTCCCGTTGGTTTTTTCCTTTGGTTTTCGGGGTCGCTCTGCAGTCTACACCCATTGGAACCAAACCCCCCGGGAGGGCGTGGGTTTTAGGCAGCAGTCAAGGCGCAGGCTCCCCGGTGACTCTCTCAATCTTCAATCTTTTTTTCATTTCGGAAGGTCCCCGAACCCCTTGGGTTTTCCTTCCCCCCACCCCGGGGTACTGCTTAATAAATTTTTAAAATCTAGTTTGGGTTCTAAATACTCGGTTATAAAATTTTTATTTTTAAAGTTGTATAAGTGTTCCCTTTTTTGGTGTTTTTCTGTTTATCTAGTGTTCTTTCCCTTCCTCTGCGCAAACAGGTAAATTTCGTTACTATTAATGTTAAGGGCCCGAAAATTTTTCCCAAAGTGAAACGTGTTACTTTTACGGGAGTTACGTGTTTGAAGGGCCCAATTGCCTTCATTCAAACCCACTATGCTATAGGGGTTCCTTCAACTTTGTTTAAAAAACTACCTTCCGTGGGATACTCGCTTCCCAAAGGCCGGAAAAAAAACTGGA